>JAGDQP010012312.1:0-26712 GCA_022664845.1 Lepisma saccharinum
TTGAAAGATTATATGATTTATCTCAGCACTATATTTGTTCAATCGCAGCAGAGTGTTTCTACTTTTAACTTATATAGTTGTACTTTAGTGGTGATATGTTGTAAACATATCTTGCAAGAATTCGAATTGAAACGTTGTTTGCTACCAATGTTTCCATGTAAAATGAAGGAAGTTTACTATACGTATACTAATGAAGTAGTTCCAAGGAAGAACTATCATTTTATAAACTAAACATGATGATGACAGATCTATGCAATGAAGTTCACCTGGTAAAGTTTGGAAGAACGAAGTGGGTGTCACTTCAACATTGGTGTTCGCAATTATAAGGAAACTAATTACTACGAAGTGGAGTTACCATCGTCATCTTTCGTAACGAATTAGAACTAAAAAATCCTTACAAGGAAGGTCACGGTTCTCAAACACACAAATCCTATTCACACCTAATACATCGCAAGCAACATAACGAGATATGGAGATTAACAAAATTTAAGGTGCCATGGTTCAGGGGGAGAGGAGCTAGGGGCTCCGGAACTTCGAATGTCACAAAAATGTATATAAAGGCAGTAGTGAGATTGTAATGGAATATCTTGAAATCGGAAAAGTAATCAAAATGAAACTTACACAACATTTAACAGACCACAAGTAGTAACAAAAACCATAAGCAGTGTTGCCAAAGCAGATAGAAGTTACATTTTTTTAAAATAACATTATCTACCAATTAAGGCACAGTGGAAAAGTACCGTCATTACAAAAGAAAATAACACAAGTTGTGCTTCAAACTGTTGAATATATAGATATATCACACCAACACGAAGACTGCAACACTATGGTACCAGCGTTCTCAATGTTCTTTTGTTTTTTACTAGTGCCTTTTAAATATATCTTACTCGACACGTGATTCCATATGGTGGTGACAATGCTTTAATTATTCCCCAACCATCGCTAGTATACGTGCTGATTAGCGTTTTTACTGTTATTCCAAATACCAGCATATTGGCCTGTGTCTCCACATATATTTTCTAACCCGACAACTTTCAGCTCATATATCTTCCATAGTTTGCAACACTGTGCAAGCTACTTGTACTATTTTATTTTCTATTGCCAGTACTTTTCCACTATGCATATTTAAAAAATGTAACTTTGTTCAGCGTTGGCAACACTGCTTCCTAGAAGGCAACACTGCTTGTGGTTTTTCTTACTGCTTGTGGTCAGTTATATGTCGTGCAAGTTTTATTTTGATTATTTTTCCAATATTCACAATATTCCATTAAAACCTCACTACTGCCTTTATATACATTTTTGTGACATTCGAAGTTCCGGAGCCCCTAGCTCCCCACCTCCTGGACCTGGACCAAGTCACCTTAAATTTTGTTAATCTCCATATCTCGTTATGTTGTTAGCGATGTATTAGGTGTGAATAGGATTTCGTGTTTGAGAACCGTGACCCTTCCTTGTCAGATTTAAATAGTTCCTCATTTTTCATTTCAGTGCATTCGAAACCTAATGCAAAGATACATTAATTTCGGTGTTGCCCTAACTGTAATAAACTAGGAAAGTTACTTTATCTGGGAATGGGATTGAACTGTTACTTTCCAATCCCAAAAGAGGTCAGAGAGGTAAAATCGGAAAATCTTGGACCAAATTAAGGAAACGATCTCCTCGTTTAGAAGGTCACGGTATAGTGGTAGCTAAGATCTAGAGCCTACAGCTAACTCTAAAATACTTGGGACGTATTGATAATTAGTATTACGTATTTTTGATACTGTGACCAAAAGCTCATCTTTTCTCTGATATAATTGCAATAATAAATTTCAGTCAACAATGATACAATTTCATTTTGCTCCATAGATATTGAGTTGAATATAGTAGCAAGATATATTAAATTTTCCGAAGAAGTGTTTGATGTGCTGCATACGTGTGTACATATTGGATTCTAACAATTTTATTTCCGAAATTTTGTCTTTGTTTGTAAAGTGTTTTTTTTTCGCTGCACCTGTGACTTTATATTGAGGTCTGCATTTAATCTTGCTGGGGCTTTGTGATTCATCTCTGTCTTCTTTGTGTAGTGGAGCCATCTTTCATAGTGTTATCAGTTCCTTAGCACAGCATCTTCAGCTTCGAGCCATTCCAATAGAGTGAAAGACTTCCGGTGGTTTGATATCCTGAAACATGACGTTCATCGTAACAATCACTATAAGTGTTGTTCTGGTGAGGCTAGCTAGTTGTTGGTGACAGGTACTACCTTGTGTTTGCTATTGATATGAACAAAGTGAATAAAACTGTGCACGGCTGTTTGTTATGGTATGCGATTTTAAACCTAGTAGGAAGGGATTGTGATAAACGTTGGAGCATCTAATCCAGTTATTAGAAAATGATAATCTTAATAATGTTCAGGAAATAAAGGAGAACGTATCTAAACTTTGCAGCAAATTACCTCTTTGATGGCAATGTGCGTTTAGAATAAATGATATTTTCTCATTGCGGAACAGAAATCGGCTTAATAAATATTGTGTAGTTTCCTAAATGTATCAGTATATTCTAAATGAGGTATCCCTCATGGAGAAAATTGTTTATCCTGATGAGGCGACAGATGTTAAAGTTTATTGAAAGCAGATTAACTACAAAAGGAAGAAACATTCAAAAGGTAATGTTAATATGCTATAGGCAGATGAAATTAATGTTGTCCTAGGGGTCTAAGGAAGATGAAGTAATATTGGGCTACAAGCCTTTTACACTAAGCAGTTTAAACCCCAGAAAGGGCAATAGAGAGTTTATGATCATGGAGAGAAGAAGATCGTATTAAATTTGTAGAACCACTAACTACTGAGAAGATCGTTCAGTTCGTCATAGAGAGTGTTTAACAAAACTACATTCGAAGAATTTCCAAATGCCACCATGAAGACATATACCCCTCCTAAAGAAGAATCAGCAAGAATCTACTGGTATCCTGACTCAATGGAAAGAACAGGTTTCGACAGAGGTGTAACTTTAGTGTTTGACTTGATCAATTCTTAAAGGATTTATTTGATTTCTCGTCAAGGTTCAATTCTTGTCACCTTTTACGCCAATCTCTGTCATCTTGTTCTTATCCATGCGTCGGAAAGCGATGGAAGTAGTAGCGATCAGCAGCATACGTATGAAAAAGCAGAAGGATCAATAGTCGTGGTGACAAAAAATTATCCCAGTTTCTTGCATGGTTCAATGTAGTAAACGTATCTGCGCATAATATAGTATAATTGTGGTAAGATCAACATCCTTTGACTGTATTATGGTGTCGCGTTTTTATAATGTCCTTGGTACATTTATACCTCTGTTTTTTAAGTTTTCAGTGGTTTGAACGTACTATTTTAGCTTTTCCTACGTACGCACGTGCCATGTGACGTATTTCACATTTATAATCACAAAAGCATAATTTGCCATCGTCGAATGTCTCATATACGTACAATCTGCTTCATTAAGAGTTATCATAAAATATGCCCCAATTTCGGAATTTACGTATATGAGATCTTGGGGTATTTTAACTATTATCTTTTCAGTCTGCTACTAAAATTGCGAAATTAGGCTGCTATGTGAATCGTCTCTAATATTACAGGATGAGGATCTAGGTTCCTCTCTCTGTACGATTATGAGTAGGGAATTTCAGTAATTATCTTTACTGCAGAAGTGCTTGAGTTTCATGAACAATTTTTTAGCGCTTTGTTCTCTTTCTTAAGTTTATTTTGCAGTGGAGTAAACAAATAACCTTAATATTTTCAAGAAGTTAACTCCAAATCTCAAGGTAAACGTCCTCGTCTGGCATAGAGCGAAACTGTTGTGACCGTCAGCAACGAATAAAAGTCTTCATTGTAGCCATTATTAAATTAATCTCCTTGAATTTTATAAAGAATTAACGTTTCTGTCTCTACAGTTTACACACGTTTAAAGATTTCATTACTAATTCAGACGACCGCCATATTGATGACGTCATAACCCCTAAACCTGACTCGGGATGCTCTGATATCATTTTAAAATTAATTTCCTTTAATTTAGCACAAGACTGAAGATTTTACCTTGGTCAACTGAGTTATTCCTATCGAAAATTTTCGATGTGGTGCTTAGTTTTGAGACCTGAAAGGTCGTAAGGTACAACACCCTGTCTCACATAAAACCAAGTAGCTTGCTCAAAATTTAAGATATAGCAATGATTTTGGTCTCGTTTGAAAGATCAGACAATGCACTATAACATTTATTTCGGGGTGTTTTTCGGTATCTGTGAAAGTTTCATAGTTATTTGCTATTAAAATTATGTAGTGAAAGGAGCAAAACTAGTTTTTTTAATAACAGCCGCCATATTTAAATATGGCGACAGCATATTAGCACCATATAAATTTGGATTACTGAGACCAATCATTGCCTTCAACTTGGCGCAAGAACGAAGTTTGTATCTTAATTCAGAGAAAATATATTATTGTTTAAGGAAAAGTATGTGTTTGCGCCTGGACGCCATATTGATGACGTAATGACATCAAAACCCCACGCGGGATTCTTTGGGACTTTTTGTGGGTAATACAGGAGAATTAGTACTACATATTGCAGAAGGCGTCGCTTTGTTCTTTTGAATGTTCAGATTTATGTATAATTTCGCTGGACTATAACCATTTTCACACAAACTACCGATTGGTCTTGTAGTTCTTGTCGTTTAAGTGGTTTCAAGTGCTACGTTTCAATTCATGAATCACAGGATTATTGGTTCAAATCCTGCCTTTTTGTGCAATGTGAAATTACGTAATATATAGAATTTGGATGAAGCAAAGTCTTAAGGTACCAAAATGTGTTATAAATAAAATTTTCTATACTTTGATTCTGATTACGATTATCTTCGATACAGAAATAAGTATAATTATTATAGAAACAAAACGTAAGTGATTAACGTAACTACAAACTTCCAACAGTGAATACTTTTTTCAAACCAAATGTAGGCAGGGTGGAACTACAAGTCTCGTACAAGAAAGTACACACTAGACGATGACCTTTTCAGAGTGAAGTGGAAGCTCAGGTATAGCATGGGGATATGCTTATGCTCAAATTTGTAAATATTGGTACTTAATGTATCCATTTAGTATGAACCATGCATCAGCAGTCAAGAAAGTATTGTTCAAATCTGAAACTGAGATGCATGTTGCTCCTTTCAGGACTTTCAGATGACACGAATGTAATTTTAAAGATGTCACGAATGTAATTTTAAAGATGTTGCAGGCTTATAAGATGAACCATGAGTAAATTTATTTGATCACACACCGGAGGGTGCCGTACTCTCGTTTGAACGTTCTCAATAAATTAAAGTGTGACACTTTGTTGTCTTTCAGTTCAAGTGTTGGAAATAGCAACATTTGGTCACAAAGGCATACAAAAAAGTTTAAACAGACTCAGGATTTCTGTTTACTTATTTTTCAACAATTCAGCTTACTTATTTAAAGAATTAAATTTAAAGTAGGACTAAAAGTAAACACTGTTTGGCGTCTCTCAAATTACCGATAGGCAATCGGTGAGTCAAGTATTTACGAGAGGACTGAAAATCTTAAAGCAAAAGTCAACTTTGTGCAATAAGGCAAACTTCTCTTATATTTACAACAGGAACGTTAAAAGCAGTGTTTCATTTCTTAACATCTAGACCAATCGGAATCATCATAGCATCGTTTAGGTGTACACCGAAGGTAGAACCCGCTTTCATATATACTTACTTCACTTTTGTTGTACGTGATTACTTTGTCAATATTACTTAATAATTGGCATATATTACACAAACACAGAAACAGCAAAACAAAATCTTTCTTTTCTATAAAAACACAATAAAACAACAAATTCATTTTGTTAAAAAATTCCATTTTCTTCCACGTAAATTACATGACACAGCACCTCGTCAGCATTAACGTATATGTTTCGAGAAGAAACATATGAATATGTTATGATTTTGAGTTTATTTCAATTTTTCATTTAAATTGAATGTGTTTTATTTACTTACAGTGTTCTTTTAAATTTTTAATTATTATTTCGTCATTTGTAGAAGAGAAAACATTGAATCAGTTTGTTGTAAATACATTTCGAAAACAGTATTTTAAAAGAACAGTAAACAAAGAGATTTGTACAAGATTTCTCCTACTGCTACAGAATGGCTACAACATGACAATTATTGTTTTCCAACCCATAACAAGACATAGTATTTTTAGACTCTTCTGTTTAGCATCTTAGTTTTACACTTTGACGTTTGGAATTGTTTTGTTTATCTATTTCTCTCGATTTTACATTTGGGTTTAAATTAGTGACTTGATTCTACAAAACAAACAAATTTTCTGTTGAGCAACATTTGGGAGGTTGAATTGTTTAGTCAATGTGTGAAATATTTATTACACAAATAGCAAATAGTTTGAATTAAATCAGAGGTAACTTAAGGAACGTAAAAAAATATTACTGGGTTCAGTCTCTATAAACTCTAATGTAGGTTGAAAGTGGTTTTAAGTAAATGGAGGTACATATAAAGCAATACAAACTATTAAAATAACCACAGACAGAGATTAATAATTCAGAATAAAGCATCACAAGAACACACACACACATAAAATACAAATAAATATATTGAAGGTAACCTCAAATGTCAATTCGAGGTTGCGTTACAATTAGGGATCAACTAAACAAAATTTTTACTACAATAAATCTTTAACAACTTTTAGACATGCTTGAGTACTCTAGGTTGTAGTAGTATTCTCCAATTCCATGTTCTTGAAGTATCTTCAATGATTAGCAGCAACATATTAGTAACTTGCTTTCCTCTTTACGAGGTGCAATAAATACCCATTAGATTAGACCCCGAGATAAAGAATGATTGATTGTCAGCTTTATTTTGTATACTAAATATCATATCAAGAATTTCATGATTTAGTTGTAAGTGTACGTAATAAAAGTATATTTACATGTGATCAAGATACGAAGAGATCAATTGTCATTTAGCTTTTGCTATTATTCGATTTGAAAATACAAAAATTACAAGAAGTAGTTAGAAATCGAAAGAATACCGTTAGATCGTTGGTTCGTATATAGAGTACATTTTCACATTTTCTTCTACCTGACCTCCCAGTGTAAATCTGACAAACAACATTATCTATAACCTTCCTACCTAATCATTTACAGTAGGAATGGAATAGGTTTTGTACACCACCTTAATGCAAGAAGATAATTATACTGACATTTAGAATGTACACAATATGAGCAGACACTACGAAGTTGAATTTAAACATGTTACAAAACATATGAAAATGTAATTTGTACTGTCACTTTATTCGTAACAAATTTTAACTGTAAAGTACTCAGGATATTTCCATTTTTCTATCTTTTCCTTTTCACTTAAACGACCGAAACAATATCTACTGTTTCCGTGCCTTTCTACTTCTGTTTCCTTTCGGAACCCTACGTTGCCTTGAATATTTTCCATACCTCCAACGAACTTCTTTCAGATTGGAAAGCCAATATTAATATAGAAGAAATATTCTATAATTGATCTTAACTATCTTTTATACGTTTCCTTAGGTAAGGTTAGCTTATGTTAGGCTTTGTTAAAGCAAACAGAAAGAAAATGAAATATAACTCTAGATTCATAGATTCCATCAAGCAGGACAATATTCTCTGAACATACCGATATCGAACTGTTTCATGACATGTGACTGAATCCAGTTTCTCTTTCACCCTCACTAAAAGAAACTACTGAAAAGATGGAAAAGAAAATTGTAATATTTATGAATATAGAACTTCAAAACGTCTTTAAGAAGAAACTGTATTTAATTCCACAAAACAAACGCGATATTAAAATTAATGAAAATTCAAAAGTTTAAAGATAAATATACCTTATGTGAGATAGTAGATATTCTATCATCGCAACTCTGGATAAAGGTATCGCTGAATTGTAATACAAAGTTGAATGTATGAGTACTGCAAAGTAATGACGACATTCTTAATGACGTCATGCAAATCATATACACGGAGGATAATTTATAACTTGTATGGGACGTTTTAATTACATTTTTATTAAATAAAGTTCTTTTTATAATACTATTCTTCCAAATATTAAAACAAAATACCAGAAATGTTAGAAAATTACTCGTGTAAGGTTTCCAAGTGTGTACAATAAGCAGAAATCAATACAATAAATTATTTATCAAATGCGCATATTGTTTCTTGTTGACTTGTTTAGATAAATGAACATACTATTATAATTAATATATCTGTGGAATATTCACAAAAGATTCTTGTTGAGTTCAGTGAATTGGTCAAGTTGAATATTATTCTAGAGAGTGAGGATACTTATCGTAAAATAGTAAAATTCGTTTCGAATAGATCAAAAATTGTGTAGTGCATTCACTCAGGACTATTTCATCTGTCTTAATCAACAGATATCAGCTGTTGTTGAAACGATAATACATTGAGAGACAATCTAATCGATTCGATCATTTTCACTCTCGTAGTCGAATCAATCATTTTGACTCTCGTAGTTATGAGGCGTCTTGAAGCAAAGAGATTCGAGTGAAACTAAGCTATTAAAAATGTTCTATGTAATATATCAAGCAATACTTAACATACAGGAAGATAGTCAAACATTTTTCAAACATTAGTAATTACACTTGTTAAAGGTTGGAAACAACATTGTAACATTAGTCAGAAAAAATGTCACTCTTTAAATTTGACAACATATATAATTCTATCTTGCGGGAATCTGTTATTTTGTTTGGGGCACACGAACTTCACTACACAAGTACAAGATCTATTATAAGTTTTGGAAGGAAAACATATGGGAAGAAAAAAACATCATAGAAGACTGCATAAGTACAGTTAATAGATAAAATGTAATTCTTTTAACAAGTGCTAGGCTTAACGAAGATTAAAACACTGACACTGTCTTTGTATTAGTTTTGCAATTGGTAGTTTTTGCCTTAGACTGTTTCACTGTTGTATCTTCTGTTTGAATGTTGTTTGTTTTATTAATGTATGTATGTGTGTTTGAATGTGATTGAAATGTTTAGAATTGCTGTTTAATTCTTCTCCAAGATGGCGCACAATAAAATCTCTATTTTCCTGGTCACCAAACGGAAAAACAATTGAAGAAGCAAGACACTCACACGTATCACATATGTCTTCAAAACTTGAGAATTTGGTGATAATAGGGGGCTTTTACTTGGCACCACCTTTCAATGACGAATAACATGGTAGCACTTCTTAATCTAATGAATTGTTAACTACCTTCAGTAAGGTTAGTTTATATTGTTCTTATAACACTACAGATCACCATATTGTAACATGTCGTCAGACTCTAAAAATGTTTAAAACGCGACGTTATTTTTTTTTACAATAATCATAATATTGATAATAAAGTAACAATTTACGGAGAGCACTTATGATTCATACAACTGACGAATACAAAGACATGATTATTTCCTCTTCCTTTCCCGTCTCCTCTTCATATTTAAATTAAAGGAGAAATGAATAGTCAAGAAGCTATGTAACTCCAAAAATATAATTCTCAAACTAATTTAAATATATCTACGTACTATTATTGTATTTACGTCAATATTTTTTGATACGGATAGTAATTTAAATGTCATGCTATGATGATCATAATTACAAAATTAATTGAAAATTAACTTTTAAATTGAGTTAAATTTGGCTAAAGGCATCCAGAGTATGAACACTCCTGCAATTTGTAGTGAAGTCATATTTAATTCACTAGTTTCGTTGAATACACGTCGATAGAAATTATGAAGAGAATACATTATTAATTAATAGGACATAACTTATAGTTAGATGAAGAAAATACAATGTAGTTAGCAATGCAGAAAATGAAGTTTTTGAGCAAACGGTGAAATATTATGTAATGTTGGAATTGTAATCTGATTTGGGAGCTGTTAACTAATATTTAAAGAATAAAGGTAATTTTTACAGAGGAGCAACTTGAATAGACGTAGATCTAATTATTGCAATGGTGTGCCAAAGTGAAATAATTGGAAGTATCAGAAGGAAAAGAAAAAGTCAAAGAAAGAGAACTGTGTTAAAAATATGGAAAACATTATTATACAATAATGAAAGAGATATATGAAAGCAAGCTTATATTGCATGGTGAAATTTAATGTAAGGGAAAGGGAATTGTAAGAACTAATGAGTAAAAGAAGTTTGTAATATGAAGTAGTTGATGATGAAGGAAACATTATTATTAAAAACGATAATATTGAAACATATTGTAAGGTTTACGAAGTATGAACTCAGAGGAGAGCGAGAATGTGGAAGAAGAATGGTAATAGTGGATTGTGATTCCAATAGGTTAGAATTTAATGAGGCATGACAAGATTTGGAACAGAAAAATAGAATTGAATTGAATTAAATCGTATATGGCCTTTAGACATCTATGGCTCAGACCTAAAAGAGTATAAGTATGTAAAGTATAAGAATAATCGAAATGTGGAAGTGGACCACTGTTGTAAGTTTATGGATTTTACTAAATAAGAACTTAAATAAGAATAAAAGAGCAACCCAAGACTAGTCGAAGAAGAGCTTTATGGAATATGGCATTAGATAAGAATGAAAAAGGTAGCACAGGACTAGTAGAAGAGTGAAAGTTTGACGTAGTATGAACGTGGATAGGAGTGAAGAAGTAGCACAAGGTCAGTAGCAAGTTTCATGGAGCTAAAACTTAGTAAGAAGTACCATTCAGAGACCAAAACGTCAGAAGAATAGAATTAAAAATTCTGAATTTATTAAACAATGAGAAATCGGTACAAGACTAGCAGAAAAAGAGTTTAAGTTTCACGAAGTATAAATTTGGATATATTGGAAAAGTAGCATAAGCCTGGTAACGTATTTTCGGAGTATGAATAAGAATAGAAAGAAGAACCAGAGAAGAAGATTATAAGTTTCACTGACGATACACTGAGATACGAATGAAAGTAACCATAAGAATCGTAGAAGAAAATACTAAGCTTCACAAACAAGAGCAAGATAAGACAATACTTGTAAAAGAAGAATGTAAGTTTAACAAAACGTAGAGAAGAATTAAAAAATAAATAGAACAAGACTAGTAATGGAAATATACCGCAGAAAAGTGCAAGGTAAAATGGTAATGTACATCGTGAAAGGTATGAAACTGATTTAAATACTGCTTTGAACGATAATGGAAGCAAAAGTGAGATTTGATAAAGAAAGGGCAAAAATTGAATAATAAAACAAAATTATCAACAGATGATAATAAAAATGCAACATATAACAGAATAATAATATCAAGGAATATGAAAGGAAAGATCGCACATATAACAATCACATAATTTCAGAAAAATAGAGAGGAGAATCACACCAATTCTAGTTTACAATAACCATTTTAGATTCGGAGCGGTCATGTGTGTTGTGCAGAATAGTAATCTACTGTTGTATCATGATTTTCTAAACGTGAAGCCAAACGTTTTATTGTTCCCTCATAATAAAATAAATATCATACAAAAAAACCTTAATCAACAGACCAAACTAACTCTGAAAAGAGACATAAAAACATGTCATTGCAACCGTAAATTGCATTGTCTTCGATAAACTCTCCGTAAAAGTTTTTCATTAATCACACGCGCACTGAACAGAACTGCACTTCATTAAAAAGAAAATCTTCCGGTCGGCCAGGTCTCAAATTATGTTAGTTCTTCTTTTGTTGTAATCCTGCTACAATTTTGTTGTTCTTCATGTTTTGTTTGTTTATTTGTGCAGTTGGTCGCCCGGCCATCCACTTCTCCATCATACCTGAGTGTGAGTATTGCTGTGAACAGGGTCGCCATCAACACTTATCTGATTTGCTGGTGTGTAATACTGAAAAGAATAACAAAAATAAATTAATTTAATTTTAGATATGTATTTATTTTTTTAAAAAAACGTGTATAGTCATATAGTGCACAAGCAAGTTAGAGTGTGCGCTTGTGTATACAAAATAAATCTCTAGGGAACAAAATTATTGCGATGTTGCAACATTATAAGAAATTCAGATAACCACATAATGCAACGTAGAGGAAGAGTGAAAAGCGTTTCTGTGTAAATTTTGCCAATGGTTGTTACTGATCGGGCGTCACATCACTTTGTGTAGACTTACGAAGCCTATACGTTACCAACAGTTGTTACGGACCCAGAGTCTGAAATAGAAGAACAGATTGAATATCTGTGTGCGTGGAGTTGAAGATATATGTGCGTCTCTTACTCTTCTTTTGAATATTGTTTTGTAAAACGTTGTGAAATCTGGAAAATGGTGAATTTAAATTTGAATTCTATTTATGGCCTTCAGGCATGTAAGGCTCAGGCCGCGATAGGGGAGTGAAAAGAGTGCAGGAAGGCGTCGGTAAGGGCTTAAGTTGAAGGTACCATCCCGGAATTTGCCTGATGTGACAGAAAGAACCTGGTAAAAGCTCAGTCAGAATGGTCAACTGCTGGGATTGAATCCACTACGTCCTAAATGCTGAGCAACGCTCTACCAGTGTCTGATATGGTGAGTAGAACGGTGTGTTTTCTCCTGTAAAAGACCTCGCCATTACTGGTGGTATGTATGGCTGTCCGTAGAGCAACATCCTACATGAGGGGGCTATTTTAAAAAGAAATATACTGTAACGCTGATTTAACAGTTATATTTTAACAGTTATGAGGCATAATAATTAGAAGAATGAAATAGTATAAGGTATAACAGACTGAGAAGTGTACCTTTAAATCTCGTATATTTTTTTCCAGCACGTAATAGTAGAATAACTCCCAATTTGGATGTAAAGCCACATACATTACGACAACCAATGGACCCCTTGCCCGAAAAATAAATATAAGTTTATTATTTCTGATATTTGTTAAATCCTCATAGCGTTAAATATGCATTACAATCTGTCTCATTCTTAGGTTACATCACAACATGCTAACAGTCACCGACAAGCAGGTATATCAATAATGATTTGGAAGCCTTCCACAGGGTTTTTAATATATACTAACTAAATAACGCAATGTGCAACGTGATACAACTATTGATGGAAATCTAAGCTGAGAAGTCAACAAAAATAGATTCTCTCAAAAGAGGTATTGACGATAATGTGGAGGAAAAACAATCTTCAAAGGAACTAATTCAAGAATCTGATCTTCGATTCCTAAAAGCGATGAGACATCGACTCTGTAGAAAACGTTAATATACAATATTCACAGAATATGATGTCACACCGGTTCATTAGCAATCATTATTAACGTAACCGAATTACAATGTCCACACAAGAATATCTCCGCCGCTTCTATGATCCACTACCTGCTTAACATTACTAATCACAATCTATCAACATTGCGATAAGATTTCTGCGCTCGAAGTCTGTTACGTATACCTAGAGCGCACATTATAACTTGTCCCCTTACACCTGGACTACGGCCATCATTCATAAACTATCACAAAATTATAGTAATATTTTGGACAATATGTTTTCTATATTGTTGTTTCAAATTTTGAAATAAAAATCGAGAACTAAAGCAGTTGCAACAATAACGTCATTGGTTATTGAATATATGTTAAATTATCTTGTAGTTACTTTCCAAGAATAAAATATGTCAAAAATTGCTGAAAATATTTTTCTTTCTGAGGTCAGCGAGGAGAAGTGTCGAGTGTCATCATCGGATATAATTTCATGTTACCAGCAGATGCCAGCTTTAATCGAAGACTTTAGTTCCCAAACGGAGGGACGAACCCTTCTTGCAGGCATTAATACTTGCAAGGGAGACGCAGACCGACGAAAGATTGAAAATTTAAAAGATCGACAAGACAATTACACATCCACTAGGTTTCTTTTGGTTCGTAATGACAACGAAACTGTACCTTATGGAAACCTTGGTTCCCTTGAATACATTCAATAATAATAAGAAGGAGAAGAACAGTAACTCTTTAAATATTGATGATAGTGAACGTAATGATAAATTGATGACTACAATCTTTAAAGCAATTGAGAGGCAGGAAAAGAAATTATAAAACTTGCTCTACGAGTTTTGATTTTATTTGACGTTTATGACCTGAAGTGGTATCTACGGCTTAAGCTTTTCATACGTCAGAATGTTGATGTCCATCCACAAGCAACGTTCCAGGGATATGGATGAAGAAAATAGTGACCAGGCCTTCTTTTAAAGATTTCAACGTGTTATGCACCTAGTGAGACAGAAAAATCTTGGAAAACTTCAAACAAGATGATCAGCGTCATTGAAACTCGAAACCACACCAACTCCCAAGTGCTTATCCGACATCACCGGTCGCAAACATTTGACCACAAGATTTGGGAAAATTGATCTGAGATTATTCTTTAAGTTGTTGCGAGTAATATGAATGGACAAAGTAACAGCCTAAAAGAATATGGCTTTGGATGCAATATTTGAGAAGGGTGTAACTACATTTCATTATGACAGCAATTAGCAAAGTATGAGCCATTCATTTGTGGTAATTAGTAGCAATTCCAGAACGGTATCACTCTGTCTGTTAGGAGGTGCAGAAACGCTTGGATGCCATTATCTATTTCTCAACGTGATTGAATTGCCTACCATTGAGGGAATGGTTCACAATAAGAACAGGATAACATCGTAAAAGTTCAAGATCCTGTGTAATTCTTTTAAAGCAAGTGAACTAATTGTGACTTCTTCATTAGTACTGTTGGAACTTGTGGTAGACAATTCTTTATGCACGGTTAGATAGGTTCTTCAGTTGTAGCAGAGTATTCCTTCTCTTGTGGGGCATAAAACAACATGCATCCGTTGTAGTTGATCATCCTAAAGTTGGATGTCCACGGCCAGGCAATCAAGGCTTAGCATCAATGCACTGCGTGATCAGCATTCCACCTTTTCCCCAAACACCCTTTCCGAACCAGTGTCTGTGGATCCTAACATGATTGAGACCACTGGAGTTGGGATATTGCAGAAGTACTCATTTTTCGTCCCAAGTGACGATTCGACCGGAAAACCGTACGTTGCATAGATACCTAACAATTGTCGACACAGAACGACTCGCTTACGATTATGATCTGATGTCAGGTCGTCGAGTGCAACTTCAGAGTTTAGGGTTATACAACATATTTCGTGTTGGTGGAAATTCTATTAGTTTGCCAATGTTAATATGTAGAGCATGTTTTAATGTTCAGGAGCCATAAACAAAGGGGAAGGATGAAACCAAAGAATATTTGCATCTATCTTTTCTGTGAATACACCGAGAACGAACAGAATGCTAGATAGATACAGGAAGTGTACATGGATTTGGCCTTCCTAAGGCGCAATTAAAACTGACTGAAATATGTCTAAACTCCACTAGTATAATCTCATCTACGACAAGTTTGGAGTGAATGCTAAAGATTCTAAATGCTAAATCTTTAAGATATATACCAAGAATAACGCTAATTTACTATTTTGTAGTTTTCATGTCGATATTTTTGCGATGTCGTTGCATTGAAATAGAAAAATATCAACTTCGATAGCAATATAAAAAATTCTTTGGCCGCTAATCCTCCAGAAGTAAAGCAGTAATTTATCATTACCTATACGTGCATAATTCAGTCGAAAATATTATGTTGTTAACAAACTTAGAGAGAATATATCTTACTACTTTAAACGCATATAATTGTTATTAATCACAACGTTTTACTTAGTACACACAACAAATATAGGAGGGAAAATTATAATTCTACGTGGAAGACTTAATCTCTTCTCAGATAGATTTTGCAACTGCGTGTGCACGTGATTTCAAGTCTACTCTTAAAAACAAGTGGAAGCAGGTGGATGGTTCGTAAGACGATCAGGTATATTGAATTTTGGATTTTACTTAGGCATCTAAGACTTAGTCTGGGATAACTGAGGGGAAAGGATTTGGGAAGGTGTCGGCCAGGCCCTATGTTGAAGGTCCCATCCCGGCATTTGCCTGGTGTGACTAAGGAAAAGCTCTGGAAAAAATCTGTCAGGATGATCGGCCGCTGGGATCTCCCGAATGCTACGCCAACGCTCTACTACTGAACTACAGCGGCTCGGTCGATCAGGTATATATATTGAAATTGACTCCACTCCACTCGCTTTTGAGTAAAGTGAAAAAAAATATGTTTCATCTCTGTATGTTGTCTTATGGCAATGACGAAGTACACTTAGGCCACAGAACCCACATGATCGATATAACAAAATTAGTTTCGCATTCATTGGATAAAGGAAGGTCCGAATATTCATGCATTGTTGATATCTCAAATTTCACAAAAAACTGGAGTTAAGACCTTTTTGTTTAGCACGGCAGTATAGAAATGTCAGTTTATCCTACTATAACAAGTAATTGTAATGGCCTAATAAACATCATTTGACGAAAGATACGATCTTTAATGATATCTAGAATATTGATCACATCACTTTCTTTTTCATCAAAAATCTCTTCCATCTTCATTGCCCACTCCAAAGTCAATCAAGTAACGTCAAACATTTATATAATATGATACATTATTAACGGGGATTGCATGGTATCCTTTATGACATAGGTTTGATATCATTTATCATGAATACCTTGTACCAAAAATATAAGAGTAAAGAATGAACTTGTGTTATCTTCAAGAAAATTCCAAATATTTCTATGCTGTAATATTAAGTTACAAGAATACTTAAATGTTAACTACTCGTATTTATCGTTTAATATGTTTATTATTGTATTTTATTGGAAATATCGTTCCTTTATGGCGTCGAATATTGCAGCTTCCACTAATTTTTACAAAATTTACTATGAAAAAATAATCCCTTCTACAAACACGTCTATTTCTTGCTCGGATTTTATAACTTCTTCTATAGTACTTTAGCATATCCAAAAGCTATAGAATATTCATGTTTCGTTTTTGAGATAAATAGTAATGTGTGGATTTTTACGCATATTCTTAGGACATTTTCGAGCTTCCGTAAAAGAAATCCCTACTGCCTAACTGAACGACTCAAACGCTATAAATCTTGGGTATCGAAATTGCAATACAATTCTAAACATTGCCTATGCCAGGGGAGACATCGTGTTCCGGAGTAATTCCCTCTTATTTGAGTGGTATGCAAATTGACGACCGTCATTTCTTCGAAATTCAGTAATTGATTTCTCTACAGTTCAGAAAATTAGAACGGAAATTGGAACGGAAATAATGGAAATTAAAAAGCAATATGCATAAAGTTTGTTGCTTTTTTTTTTTTTTTGAAATAATGATTTATATAAACACCAGTTTTGTTTCTTCAAAACGTTCTTTGAAGAATGAAATAAACAGTATCAAAACCAAATTTCGTTGGAATAATTTTGGAACAAATTCACTTTAGGGAGTACACAATTCAAAGTCAAGTCTATTCAGCCCAGTTGCTATTATTAAAAACTAGAACAAGCAATAAAATAAAAAAAATAACTAGCCTTGTTTTCATTAATATTTCGGCTAGATGAACACCAGGTGGAAGGACAGAGATGGAGAGAATGAGATTCGCAATTCTAAATTATTTTATCTAGAACTCGTACATAACTCTAACTCGAGATTAACATGTTTTCTGCAACTTGCTCAATGAGTTCCTAGTAATTAAATACGGGCAAACATATGAGTGAATAGGCACAGAAGCATAATACGTATTTAGCTCTAGAAAACTATGAGCAAATACGCTTTCAAAGTTATCATCATCAGTAGCAGCAGCAGTAGTAACATACATATGCATATTAGTGACATGTCCTTCAAAGTTAGCTTAGTTTTCCTCAATCGTTCTGGCTTCCTTATTTTTTCGTATTAGCGTACAATATACAAAAATTCAAGCAAAGGTAGTGCTTACAACTTTTATAACTTCTTTCGTTTTCAGTACATCTGCCCTACGACAAGTTTCGCCTGGACTCCTTGTCCACTTTTGCCTATCGTGTGTGTTCCTGTGAATCTTCCTTCATTTGACTATAACTTCATTCCTTTTAAATATTAGCTAGCATTCCAACCTTTTTCTTCTCTTTCATCTCTCTCCTTTCACTTTGCCACCTTTCTTCTCTGCAGATTATTTCTATGCAATATATGTCTGAACCGTCTTTATTTGTTATATTACTTCTATCAGTTTTCGCTTCTCTCTTCTTAACAATACTTCTTCAATATTCACTATCATTCCGTTTTATATTTAGTTTTTCTCATAACAACATGTGAAAGCTTTCCTAGAATTTTTCCTCCTTCTTTTTCATTGTTCATGTTTTGCTGCAATACAACTCCACCTCACTACAAATAAAATATTTCGCAAATCTGTTTCTCAGTCAGTAGGTATCCTCCTTATTTTACTGTCAGCAGTTCTTTCATGTTTTCAAAAGCTCTCTTATCCATAGATATCCTACTTCTCATTTACACCGACATCTTGCATTCCAATTCACAAATCAGATAGTTTAATGATTTCGCTTGCTCTACGGCGAGTCCTTCCAAAAACTGTTAAAGTATACTCTTCATTTCTACTAAATCCTATTCCTTTAGTCTTTGCTACATCTATCTTGATTCAATTTCCCTTTCTTACAATATTTTTCATCAAAAATTAAAGCTCCTCGTCTGATTCTTGCAATATTGTTTGGCCATGGTCATCATTTTACTCCCACTAAAACTTATGGAAACAATAAGGTTAATGAACGAGTTACGAGCCATTCCTTGAACACGCAGTCCTTTTCTTATTGTATTAACTTTTCTACATTTTTGTCTCCATTCATCCAGACATTGCTTATAACGATACGTACATTTACCTAATGGCTTCAGGCGGTTCTTCACAGATCTTCTCACCTTGTTGTTGGTTTAAAGCTGGTGACTATATAGGATGGCGCCGTAAACAAGCGAAGGTGTAAGGTAACCAGACGCTCCAACTCGCGCAGGACAGTGCCGCTACTTATAGCTTAAGTCGCGGGATTACAATCATGCCGAAGATTATATTCCAAAATTTATATAGCGAAGGCTAAGAGAACACGGCTGTATTCCACTCGCCCTTATCGATATGATCTTTAAATATGGTTTCTATTTGTGTTTATTCTTCGACAAAGGTAACACTTCTGTTTCCAATAATAGACTCCCGAGGGACCGAACGATTTCTGTGTGCGTGATCACATTTGTTCCTATGTTCGTGATCGCAGGTTGGTGGTTTATTGAACGGCATGATTCCGACACCACCATGTCACATGCTGTAGGTCCCGTCTTTTGGAGTTCACTAGCTCGTTTAGAATGTTAAAAAAATCGAATCAATCAATCTAAGAAACGATAACATACTTCTGTCTTAAATCCTTTACCAACACTTAATCACTAATACACAACGTCTCATATCTTTGTTTTCCTGCTTGAAACATGCATAAATGAGTAATTATCAAAGTCTTCATCACGTTCTTGTGTGTTTCTTAAAACTTCAGCACATTCGTTTCACTGTGAAAGCTCAGATACGTAGTCTCTGGTAAAAGAAGTTAAGCCGAAACGGATTGTTTTTTAATTCAAGTTTACGACTAGCAAATATTCTCATTCTACGATATAATCTAGCAATATTTCACCTCACGTTGCATTTTCAATTTTAGCAAGAGGGTTGTTTTCTAAAGTATGCTCTACTGTAGTGATAGTGTGTCATTGTGACATTATTGTACTTCAAAAAGTGTTTCCTACTGCTTGTATGATAAAGCAGATTATTAAATTCGCGCGAATGGAAGCTTGACTTCACGCTACAAGTATTAAGCTAATTTTATTGTCTATTATACGATGCTACAAGTGCCTCGCTTTTTCTTTTAAGATATCTAAGGTTCCTATGCATGTGTTGGTGAATTTGATTAGAAGCGACCTCTTTCTCCCTTAATTCTGACACGGCAAAGGTGTTCTTTTCTTAAGCGAAGTTATTGTATTGCTGTCTCAAATTATCAATCCTTGTATGATGCTTTAAAAAGATCAAGTCTGATACCTTTAGGTTTCCTTCTCCAACGGACATGATAAAATACTTGAATTAATTGTCTGTATTCTAAAGATTGCGTAAAGATTTGAAATGTAAATTTTCCATTGTTTCTATCAAATCGCTCCATTGAAAACACCCTTCATCTTGGTGAATATATTTCCATTCAAAACTTAACATCTATATTTTTCATACTTTCTAAAACTTGTACTCGTTATTTAACCAAGACGTGGTCCTGTGTTTATGGTCACGGAGTTCGAATTAACACTGGAGAGGTACGGGGATTCGAGTCCTACTGCAGGCCTTAGTTCTTAGGCGACAACGTCCATTTCCTGTCCCCGGAAGAATGCTCACCAAGGGGCATCATACCAAAGTGTTATGAGGCATAATCTTTTGTCAGCTAGATCACGGGTCTGAATGATCATGGCCAGGACGGAGTTATTATCGGAGTTTGAACGGAGTATGATAGTGGATGCTGGTCAGAAGGGTTCTTGCATTTCTGAAGTTGTGCGGGTATTCAATGTTTAACAATCCAAGATGTCACATATCTAAACAGACTACTTTACGGAATGTATCCACCGTGGACAGTGCAGTTGCCTGATCTGCTGTGCTTAACAATTGTGACCGCTGTCATGTGGGTATAATCGTCCATGGAAACACACAAGCAACACTGGCACAAATGAGATCCACATTCAATAGGGAGTGATCCAGAAATATATCCAGCAAGTCAGTGCAGGGGGGTTTAGTTTCCATGTCCAGATTGTCTCAGCTAAAATCACGACATGACAAACAACGCCTCACCTGGACTCGTGAAAACAGTATTACGACCCTGAAGAACTGGCGTGATCCAACAAATTAAGTGCCGGTTCTTTTGGTCTGATACTTCCGTCCGGGTGTAGCGTAAATTGTATAAGGTCTAGCTGTCAATAAAGCACATGCAGGCTACTGGTGGTACCATGTTGGTGTGGATTGTGCTCATGTGGCATGGTTTGGGCTCACTGCTCTGCCTAAGCAGCCGTCAACGAAGACCTCTACGTTGCACTGCTTGTTATACATTTGCAGACCTTAATGGGTTTAATGTTTCCTCAAACTGATAGGGTGTTCCACTGGTATAATGCCGTGCCATTTACCCCAGGTTTTCCAGAATTCGTTCGAGGAGCATTCTGGCCAGATCAGAAGACATGAACTTTATCGAGCACTTGTGGGATCAAGAAAAGACGTCAATCGTACCCAAAGATCCTGCACTTCGAAATATGATATATATTAGCGATTATGCATATGCTTTCCATACAATTGTGAAATTGATGTTACGTCGCGTTTCCCCATTTTGCTGTGCTACATGAGCTGGGGAAAAGCCTATTTAATGAATTGTGATATGCACATGTATGACGAGGTTAGACCGTAGCTATCTGACTTATTACTAAATGCAAACTAAATAAATAGAAATATTGAAGCCTTTGTTAGTAATACTTCCTCAGAATTTTGCACTAAAATATAATCTATTTAATAGTGTGTATTGTTTTTGATTCCCAAATCTGGCCTTCTTGACACAAACTTCTGTCCTTTCTTTCTGGTGAATCGTGCGAATGACGGATTGATACCTTGAATTGAAATCCTTTGTTGTTCAGGGAAGTTATTTAACAATAAGATGGGTTGGAGCTTCAAGATGTAAAGCACCTCCCCACCAATAATTAACTCTATGGTTTACGGAACTCGTAAGTTCATCGGTGTCCTAGTCGGTCCTTTTTTTTCTCCGGCTTTCCAACCACGACGTATTTTTTCAATCTTTTCAATCTTCGTATTTTCCCCTTCCAATATACATGGCCTACCAATTTCAGTTGTCGCGATTTCATTATTCTTGCAACATCGAGTAAGTCGCACAGTCCGAAGAGTTCTTCCTTATGCAGACTCCTACATTCTAGGGTCATCTCGTCCCGTTTTAGTCCGTATATTTTTCTTAAAATCTTATTTTCAAAAACACGTAATTTATATTCATCGGTTAGGGTCGTATTCCAACTTTCGCAACCGTGAAGTATTACCGGCAGAGTAACCGTTCTGTATATTTTCAATTTCAACTTTCTTTATATTAATGGCGAGGTTAGGAATTTCTGGACTCAATAGACACATGCGTTGCCGATGCTAAGCGACATTTTATTTCTTCTGTGACCTCGTTTTTGCTTGTTGCATATGCTCCGAAGTATTTGAATTTATTTACTGTCTCTATGACCTCATTCTTGATGGTTATATATCTCCTTCATCCCCTGTATCGGTTTCTTATCATGTATTTTGTTTCTCTGCGTTCACCTGTAGATCTGTCTCATAAGAAGCTTGTACTAAAATACCGGTGTTACTTTGTAGTGCATCCATATCGTCCCCTATGAAATCTACATCATCCGCGTATACGAACATTGCTTCAATCCATTTCATGTTAATCCCTATTTTCCTCTTTTAGTTCGTCCTGAGCCTTAGATACCTAAAGGCCATAAATAAAATTAAAATTCAATTTCTGTTTTAGTTTTAGAATCGCATATTCTAATGCAAATTTCATAAGTAGTGATAATAAGGCATACCTTTGTTTCAATCTCTTGTGAATGTTGAAACTGACACATTATTACATAGGTATCTGTATTCTACTTATGGGGTTGCTGAGACAGATCCTCTCTAGCTGAATAAGTATCTTTTTAAATTACAAATAGTAACAGAATTTTGCTTAACTTTACCCTTCTATGCTTCCTCAAAATCAAAGAAACATCTGGTGAACCGTTCCGTAGTATTCCCATATCTTCTCTCAAACTTGTCTCACAGTGGTAATCTGCAATTATTTCATGTACAAATACACTTAGGCTCAAGAAAAGTGTATGTAAAATAATTCCTCATCTTTTATCGTCTGTGTACTCAGATAATATAATATGATAAAGAAAAGAGAATTTTAGAATATTTCTAAGAAATTAAAAGATTCTGATCCAGATGTTTTTTTAGGTTCTTGTGAACCGAATCCTGCAAAATCGATTCATCGTACGTTAAGATTCCTCACGGGTGAAAGTGGCAGGTGATCCAACCTTCCTTCAATATTGTCTACCATCTTGGGAGTACTAAAAAAGATAAGGAAAAAAAGTTAGGATGAAAAAAGATGATAATGATACCGATGATTCCTCATCGTCTATTCCATCAGATGCTTTTGCAGCCACATCTGTCGAACTTCTGGGAAGGATCGAACTGTGAACGAGAAGACAAATCTTGTGTACGCGCAGTGAATGTGTAAAAGGACGTCAGACGTCTTCAGAAAGGTTTTTCTTTGGAAATGGAGGGGGGACTTAAAAGAAAGAAGGGAAATAGTTATTACCACAAAAAGTCAATTGAAGATTGTATTATATTTAGTGAACATGAATCCACACTACCATATTGGAAACATTAATGAAGTAGCTTCGGCACGCATATTGCAATAATGGAATATCCGTGAATTTTACATGCCTAATTCTCGTTGTCTAATGGTTATGCCGTGGGCTTCAGATTGGCACGGGACTAGTACGGAATTCGAGTCTTGCTGCCGACTATCTTCAATGAAGTTTCCTAAACTTGCCCTCCATTACACCAAAAGAATGTCGGAGTTATTTCTAGACTAAGACCTTGCCCGCTGCCTTCTTTCGTACTTTTCTCAGAAAGAGTGCTATCTAAGAGTCTTCACTCTTCTGACTTGTGACGACTTTTAAGAGTTAAAAAGAGAACAAATTCATAACAAAAGATTTTTGATGAAAAATTACCCGGATGGTTCTAAAATGATGTAATAAACGTCCCCAGGAATCCGATTGGAGTTAAACTCAGGAGGTGGGGGATTTGACTACGGGGCATACTTAATGTGATTTTCTGTAAATATGAGATATTTCTGATGCATCTAAACTAGAGTTTGATTCTCGTGGAAGCTCAAACGTTCGCCAGCGTCGTTATGAGAATTGGGAGCAACTGTGCACATGAACATTCCGAGAGGATCAGGGGAGCCCGACTCCGCTCCCCGCCCAAAAATTCCGAATTTTTGGTTGTAAAATTAGTACAATTCTTTGTAAAATTATATGTATTTACGCATATTTTACACCCAGACAGATCTCGGATCTCCCCAAGATGAATTTCTTGGTAAGTGCCTGGCTGTTAAAGACTGTAGCGCTAGGATAGACAGCAAAAACACATTGGTATTATTCCGAAGTATAGACCCCTATCGTAAGACAAAACACTCGTTTGATTTGATTCATTATTTTCAGAATATTTTTATTATAATCTAGGTTTTATTTTATTTTTATTAAATGTATTTATGTTTACAATACCAAAAAGGTTATTATAATTGATAATATAATACAGGGTGACTACAATTTCTTGCCGTTTTACAAATAACTAGGGAAGACGTGATCACTGATATGGAAACCGGCTTGAGCCTTAGGTGACTAAGGCCATAAATAAAATTCAAAAGAACTTATATGGAAATAAGTGCCTCAGGTTCTGGACAAGCGATCGGGGTGAGAGTGGTAACATTGACCATGACCAAGACAGACGCTTTTCGTATTCACAGCAGTCATGAATCGAACAGTGGCGAGGCAAATGGAGGTGTCGAAGCAACCCGTTCGGGTTTGTTAGCTTTATGACTGTAAGGTGGGCTTGTCCATAACCGAATCAAGAAACCGACTACTTCAAGCCTTTGGGGATAATACTGAGAATGAAACACCACCAGGCACTGGTTTCAGAAATTCAGCTTTGGAGATTTGTCCCTGTATGATGAACTTCCTAGTGGGCGCCCACAGGCCGTACATGACGAGGCCCTGACGGTGGCCATAGAGCAGGACAACAGCCAAACATAGGTATTGTGTAACTTTCGAAAGCTTCCATGTTTTGTGGTGAAACAGTCAGACTTCACCTGCAGCGCATAGGAAAGGCGTAAAGGTTGAAGAAGTGGGTACCCCAAACACTGCTGGAAGCCAACAAGGACTGACGAGTGACAACCTGTTTATCGTTGCTTTCTCGGCACCCCAACACACTCACATTCGACTGAGTACTCACCAGTGACGAAATGTGGGTCCTGTATGAGACTCCCAAGTGTGACAAACATTCGTTGTCACGGCAAAACTCTGTATCTCACATTATAAGACTAACTCTGCACCCACGCAAGACCATACTACGTATTTGGTACACGAGTCGCCAAGTGGTGCACTGTATCCTGCTATCACAGGGCCACAAAATCACTGCGGAGCTGTACTTGCAACAGTTGAAACGTGTGCAACAGGCACTGCAGCACAAAGAGCCAGCATTCGTGAATCGTAAGGGTGTAATGTTCCTTGGCGACAGTGTTAGTCCGCATGTGGCGTCGGTGGTCACGGATACCATACAGCGACTTGGGTGGGAAACACTGTATTATCCACCATACCCTTGGCCCCTGCGACAACAGATTATCACCTTCTTCATTCCCTGGGTGGCCAACTCCGTGGGAACTTCTTAGTCAATGAAGCAGACTTGTGGCAGGGGCTCACGACCTTCTTTGCGTCCAAGTTCTTCACTTTTAGCGGCATAGCTGCAGGAACGTTAACAAAATGTGCTGGATATCGATGAGAATTACTTCGAGGACTTTCTATCAGAAACGTTCTTTTGATTACCTTGTATTTCCAATGCTAAGTGTAATTCATAGCTTTAGGGTACTTAAGACACTAAAGTACCCTAATCAAACAGGCAGTAAAATGTAGCGACGCGCTTACATTTTGATTAAATTACTTTTTTATATAGTGTCACAATTGGTAGATTTTAGAAAATGTCTATTCTGGTTGCTATTATTAAAGAAGCAGAATAAATAGAAGTCCTCCCCTAGCCGACGTCCTTGATACTAAATCAAAAGCTAAGTAGTACGGCTTCTTCATATCACTGCTGCTCTTACTTCATGCACCTTTTCAAATAGCTGTAAGGTGGAAGTCGGTATGTTGAACGTGTTAATATTTAAGTAGATAACTGGTAAAAATACTTGAAATAAATTCTCGATTTTATGCTTTTCCAGCGTTAACTTCTCTTTCATCCTACAATATTCTATATAAAGCTAGGTAACTGATGAAATCAGAACTAACACATTGCATAAGGGCATGTCCTGTCATCATTTTATCAATATACTGTATAAAGATGTATATAAAGATGTCAACAGTTCTATCAGGCCACTTCTCTCCATTATGAATCCTTCACGACCTGCATTCCTTCTCTTCTCTCCATTATGAATCCTCCTTCACGGTTTATATGCCATAAGAAGATGGAAGCTTCCATGTCTCACCATATTGTTTTTCAATATAAAAATTTCAACCTACAATTCTTAAATTTTCAATAATGGAAAAAAATGTGCAATTTCTTTCATTAAAATCAAGCAACTAAGAGAATATTGTCATAGCTATAACTCAACAGTTCGATTGTATTAACATATCTAATATCTTTTTATAAAATATTTCTCTTGAGCTACAAGAATAGGAATTTTACACGAATTGTATTCAGAGTTTTTCCTACTAAAACTATTCGCAATATGGAAATTTTAATTAAATGACTATAAGAATGTCATTGCATATTGTCTTTCCAATGATCGTTTTTTAGAAAAACCGAACTCAGATAAGCATATTCATATTGGTTCAATATGAAAGCACCATACAAAACTGATAACGATTGTTGTTGTAATACACCATGACAATAAACGTTTTTACAATTTTTTTTCGCCATCTTATCAACGTTGTCGTCCTGTCTAGAATTTACATTTAAAATAACATA
>JAGDQP010012312.1:27112-43797 GCA_022664845.1 Lepisma saccharinum
CAAGCTCCGATAATTATATAGAATAGTTTTACAACAGTTATGGTAGGAACTAAACTAACTTCGTCCCTATCTCTACTGCACACGTAACAGGATACAGGTAATTAGGTTATTCTAAAATATTGTTTTAAACTTCTTTTTCACAGACGGGAATAACTAACTCGCATTTAGATACGTTTTCATACACTGATATTTCTCACTGCTATTGTTAACAGATATTTACATATAGCAACTATTACTATCACTGTTACGGAATAAAGCAGTTTTGCACATTTGTAGGGCGAAATTTCTGTCAGAGGATAGACGGGGAAAAAAACTGAATTTATTACTTAGGCCCCCTACTTGTAACTTTCGAGTTCATTGTGCATACATTTCTTGTAAATAACATTCATTTGAAGGTTTCTGTTGCGTTTTTCTTCATTTTTTGGTCGATTTTTCCATTCTTACGTCTCAGCACTTAAAAATGTGCAGACGTTTTTCCATACGTTTGAAGAAGGAAACAAATCCACCAACTTTTTTTTAACTCTACAGGAAAAAATACAATACTTGTAAACTGTCTGAGCAGTACGAAAGTACGAGTCAGAAGACCGTTTTGAATATTCAGTAGCAATATTGTTTCCTTTCAATAAATAATAAACATATTATACAGTTTTTGTTAATTTCCCACAAAACAACTTTTTGGATTTGTTTCCTTCTTCAAACGTACGATTCAATTCATAATATAATACAGGGTGACTACAATTTCTTGCCCTTTATAAAATAGCTAGGGAAGACGTGATCACTGATGCCGGCTTGAGCCTTAGATGACTAAGGCCATAAATACAATTCAAAAGAACTTATATGGAAATAAGTGCCTCAGATTCTGGACAAGCGATCGGGGTGGGAGTGGCAACATTGACCATGACCAAGACAGACGCTTTGCGTATTCACAGCAGTCATGAATCGAGCAGTGGCGAGGCAAATGGAGGTGTCGAAGCAACCCGCTCGGGTTTGTTAGCTTTATGACTTTAAGTTGGGCTTGTCCATAACCGAATCAAGCAACCGACTACTTCAAGCCTTTGGAGATAATGCTGAGAATGAAACACCGCCAGGCACTGGCTTCAGGAATTCAGCTTTGGAGATTTGTCCCTGTGTGATGAACTTCCTAGTGGGCGCCCACAGGCCGTAGATGACTTAACCATAGAGCAGGACAACAGCCAAACATAGGTATTGGGTAATTTTCGAAAGCTTCTATGTTTTGTTATGAAACAGTCAGGCTTCACCTGCAGCGCATAGGGAAGGCGTAAAGGTTGAAGAAGTGGGTACCCCAAACACTGTTGGAAGCCAACAAGGACTAGCAAATGACAGAATGTGTGCCGTTGCTTTCTCGGCACCCCAACGCACTCACATTCGACCGAGTACTCACCAGTGACGAAATATGGATCCTGTATGAGACTCCCAAATGTGACAAACATTCGTTGTCACGGCAAAACTCTGCATCTCACATTAAAGGACAAACTCTGCACCCACGCAAGACCATACTATGTATTTGGTAGACGAGTCGCCAAGTGGTGCACTGTGACCTGCTATCACAGGGCCACAAAATTACTGCGGAGCTGTATTTGCAACAGTTGAAACGTGTGCAACAGGCACTGCAGCACAAAAAGCCAGCATTCGTGAATCGTAAGGGTGTAATGTTCCTTGGCGACAGTGTTAGTCCGCATGTGGCGTGGGTGGTCACGGATACCATACAGCGACTTGGGTGGTAGACACTGTACCATCCACCATACCCTTGGACCTTGCGCCAACAGATTATCATATTCTTCATTCCCTGGGTGGCCAACTCCGTGGGAACTTCTTCGTCAATGAAGCAGACTTGTGGCAGAGGCTCACGACCTTCTTTGCGTCCAAGTTCCTCATTTTACCGGACTAACTGCAGGAACGTTAACAAAATGTGCTGGATATCGATGAGAATTACTTGCAGGACCTTCTATAAAAAAAAACTTTCTTTTGATTACCTTGTATTTACAATGTTAAGTGTAATTAATAGCTTTAGGGTACTTAAGACACTAAAGTACCCTAATTAAATAGGCAGTAAAATGCAGAAGCTAAGTAGTACGGCTTCTTGATATATCTGCTGCTCTTACTATTGCACCTTTTCAAATAGCTGTAAGGTGGAAGTTGGTATGTTGAACGTGTTCATATTTAAGTAGATAAGTGGTAAAAATACTTCAAATAAATCCTCGATTTTATGCTTGTCTCCAGCGTTAACTTCTATTTTATCCTACAATATTCTATATAAAGCTAGGTGAATGATGAAATCCCCCCTAACACATTGCATAAGGGCATGTTCTGTCATCATTTTATCAATATATAAAGGTGTCAACAGTTATATCAGGCCACTTCCACCCATTAAGAATCCTTTACAACCAATAGGTTTATATGGCATAAGAAGATGGAAGCTTCCATGTCTCACCATATTGTTTTTCAATACAAAAATTTCAACCTACAATTCTTATATTTTCAATAATGGAAAAAATTGTGCAATTTCTTTCATTAAAAAAACAAGCAACTAAGAGAATATTTGGCATAGCTATAACTCAACAGTTTTATGCTGTTAACATATCTAATATCTTTTTTATAAAAGATTTCTCTTGAGCTACAAGAATAAGAATTTTACACGAATTGTATTCAGAGTTTTTCCTACTAAAACTATTCGCAATATGAAAATTTTAATTAATTGACTCTAAGAAGTCCATTTGCATATTGTCTCTCCAATGACCGTTCTTTAGAAAAACCGAACTCAGATGAGCATATTCATATTGGTTCAATATGAAAGCACCATACAAAACTGACGATTGTTGTTGTAATACACCATGACAATAAACATTTTTACATTTTTTTTTCGCCATCTTATCAACGTTGTCGTCCTTTTAAATTAAAAATAATATATATAAAAGATACGCACTCACACACGTAAAGAATTAAAGAAAAGATTCCAAGCTTGAAGCATATTTCGATATGTTAAAATTCGCTAATTGTCTTTTTGCATGAAAACTATATGGAACACTGCCCCAGATTTAAACAACCTTTATATATTATTGCTTTCGTTTTACAATATAACCATATGTTTCACGGAGCGATTTTTTTTTTCAAAATTTCCTCGTACATAAACGGGTTTATTGCGAAATATTAAGACTAAAATATCATGTTAATCTCTGTCTCCAAGGGCGAAATGCTTAAGTGGACCGTCCCCTTTTCCCCCTTCTCTACGCTTTGGGTCCAGTAGTATTTACGGGGACTTTTAATATGTTATCGCTAATAGTCTAAGCAACTTATTTCAGCAAAGAAACCTTTGTTAAGAATTAGTTATTTGTTCACCAAAATATTCGCTTCTGTTGTCTGGCCTATTTAGATGTCAGTTGAAGTCTAGAAATATGTTAAATTTAAAAATATAAAAATAAAATAATGAAATTTAAAAGCAAAAATTAAAATAAATTCCAAGGTCAGACCTCAGAAACCAGAAAACAAGCAAACATATACATTAAATATAAAAATATTTATATTGGAGAATTAGAACCAAAAATTAATAGTGAAAATATAAGGATAAAAATATATTAGATATCGGTCTACTCCCAGCATTTTATACATTAAACTAATTGAAAAAATAATAATAAATGGATACCAGCTAATCCAATAAATTGCTTTTTGAAGATTAAAGTAACAAAATGTCTGAAATTTGAGCAAACTAATATTCAGATAATGGAATAAATGGTTAATTCAAAAATAGAACAACTAATTATCCTAAATCAACCGAATCAAAATAACTGATATACGAATGGTGAAAAATTGCATATTGATCTTCGGTAATGTAATATGTGAATGAAACAGTAATGCTTTGATTTGATATAATAAAATCTAAACTCTTGAGCTCTTGCAAAGAAAGAAGTTCTCAGTGTTTGTAAGTGATGTACAAATGCTATCCCAAACATTTCGTTACAACTCTCTTTTCTATAAATATGGTATAATTATTTATGTCAAGGACTGTGGGACCCCTTTATTTGAGCGAAGTACAGCAACTCGACGTGGAAGGGACGCGAGAAGTAGCTGGTAGTCCACTGGAGGGATGTGCAGCCATGCAATCTCGATTGCTGTCAACAATTCGGTAGTTATTGCAGGTGAAAGATCCTGGATATCCCGTTCGATGATATCCCACATCTGCTCGATAGGGTTCATGTCTGGCAAACTAGGGGCCAAATCATGCGTTTGAACTTGTCAAAATCCTCCTCAAAATATTTGCGTACCATTGCGGTCCAGTGACATGGCGCATTGTCATCCCAGAAAATCCCATTGTTGGCAAGGTACACAAAATTCATAAAGGGCTGGAGATGGTCACCAAACAGCTTAACATAACGCTGACCGGTCAATGTCTGGTTCAAGTGGACCAGAGGACCCAAACCATGTAAGTTAAACACGTCCCACACCATGAAGGAGTCACCATCAGCTTGCATAGTGCCGTGTCAATTTGGGTCCATGGCCTCATGGGGTCTGCGCCATACCCGGATCATACCATCCTCACGTACCAATTGGAAACATGACTCATCTGACCACGCTACACGTTGCCAGTCCTCTAAGTCCAAATCCACTCGTTCCGAGCCCATGTGAGTCGTCGCCGCCGATGAGCAGCGATTAGTAGCACCACACGTGTCGGTCTTCGGTTGCGATACTAATGGAGACCAAATTGTACTGTGCTCTTTTAGTGATTCCTGCTGTAAGATCAAGCACTGTTGCTTGTCTGTTTACCCGGGACAAGTCTACCCTGGACGTCGCCGGTCACGGCCATTCAGCATCCGTGAGTGACCACTGCGTTGTCCCTGATGGTTTGTAATGCCTCCAATGCGGTACTTACAATCCACCCTGGGGATTGTGGAGCGAGTAAAGTTTAATGTTCTGATGAATGCCGGAACTGCATGCCCCATTCTCCATGCACCAACTATCATTCCGGGCTTAAACGCCGATAATTCAAGTCGGGTTGTCATCATTACGGCACATGACGTTGTTCTGTACTCACAGAAGTTCAATTAACCACACTGCAACTGCTTTGTGCCGTTCGACCGGTTTGCCGCGATGTTACCGCGTCGTCAACTAGTTCCCTCCCGCTATCCCATGACCTTTATCCCATTAGTGTATATTGTTACGGAGTCAGCAATATTGCTCTAATGTGTTTGTTATAAAATTCATCTGCAAGATGGTTAATTCTTTGGACTTCACGAAATATTCGCACCTAGGAAATTTTAATATGATATATGAGGAAATCTGACATTTACTGAATGTCTGTCCTTTCTTTGTACAAAATAAAAGAAACAAAATCTCACATATGTGTACAGATTAGATAGATTCAACATATACAGCAAATGCTTTTACAATGACGAAATGTATTTAAAAAACGACATTTTCCCTCTTATCGAAGCTACCACCTGTATTAATGACTATACATGATGATATTATAAAACAAACTATTTCTTTTTAAATTTGAATTTATTTACAGCTTTTAGGCATCTCAGGCTCGACGAAAGTTTATTTCATACTGGAGCTTGGCCTAACAAGGGAGTAACTCTTCATTACGGAGCCATACTTTCACGCATCTAGCTCTTCTAAGGCTCTGCATGATTGCACTGGTTCCCCCCTCCCCGAATACAGTAGCTTAACACATACATACACTTCCAAAAAAAATATCTTTTAACAACATTCTTTTCTTAAATAATTCGTAATAAAAAGTAAAAATAATTTTATCAATGCATGACTAAAAAGAAAAGAAAAAGAAACAGCAATTGATTTCAACTATTCTTCGCGTAATTTTGACCTAAATTGAAGGAGAAATTGCGTGTGGAACAATTTCGTACATAGGGAGATACTCCCACCGCTATAAAGATACCTTATTTCCTTAATTTCCTGACCGGCGGGAAAAGGTTAGGGTCACCAGATTAAAAACGGTCGATTAATCTAGGCCATTGCCCTAAATGTGAAATTAGTTTCCTTCTACCTGCTTAGGTGGAGGTGCTACACTTCTATTACATATTGACAGATAGACAAAATGAAATGAGAAAGAGCCATGGGGGTGGTGTGCTAAAAAGTGTTAATTTTCTTTACACATTACTGTTTTGATAGTGGCACAGTCAAAGGCCCAGGAGTAACTAATTCTTCGGTTAAGCTTGCAAAATATTTGCTTTGTCAGATCTTCCTCGCCCCTCCAGTTCTCCCAACCGTTTCCTTTCCCTCAATTTGTTATCATGAATATCACTCTAAAGACCCTGATGTTATCAATTTATCTGTCAATGTTGACACAATGATTCAAATGTCAGATTGGCATTGTTGTAAAGGATCACTCAGTCATGTTTCAGCCATCGGGCAGGAAATTGGGACACCTGCTGATAGGAGGAGGTAATTATCAAATTGGAAACATGAGGTGAAAGTTCAACTAGGATCAGTTTAGTAACGGTGAGTGAAACTGCTTCTATACGTATATGACTCATGTCGTCGCCTCCATTGTTGTCTCGCATCCATTGAGAGCATCAATTAATAGATAATCGAACAGAATAATAACCACAACAATATTCTGATAATCTAATGTACAAACCTTGATCAGTTATATTGAAATTGGGTTCTGTTTCAGTTTAGGGTAATAACAACACGATTTTTTTCTTTTTGAATTCTTTTTCGTGATATGTAAAAATGCCTCTGATTCGTTAGGTTGTATTACGTTAGTTTCGTTTAATTTGCCTTAGAAGAGATATTACCCTCTTTTTATCAATTGTGTACAATTCTTGTATTTGTGTACTGTATTTAAGAGTGTAAGCAATGTATGCAAGAAGAGGTTTTCATATATTTTTAAAGCTGAAATTTTAACGTTTGTTTCGCGCATGTATACGGTAGGCCTATACTGTTTTCAGTAATTGTGTTATAATTTAAGGGCTCGAGGAGAGATAGTCCTATGCCACACGTCCGTCGAGAATGATTTAATGGTTGGTGCTGCATCATTAAATGAAACACTATTTACTGTTGATATCAGGTTTCCAATCATGATTATAGATATTGGCACGCCACCTTCTAAAGCAACATGACGCATACTCCCATTAGTCGCATAAACATAAGTAATATTAGAAGTTCTACGGAAAAAAAATGTTCTTTAATATAAAAAAAAACAAGTTACATTGAGCCCTTACTTCACAGTAGCGAAGATAAATATGTTCCAATTTTTATTCTCAGAATGAAAAGTCACGAAAAACTTAAATAAGTTTAGTAATTTTAATACAATGTGACTGTATTTCTCAAATTCAAGATATGACTCTTTAAGTGGTTTTATGTACACTATTGCTAATAGGTTTTGAACGAGAAAGCCATTTTCTCATTGTGTAATAATTTATTAGATTGTAAGGCTTTCTAGTGCCTCTGAACAAGGAATACTTGAGTACATGAAGCGCCATAGGTTTAAAACAAAATATGCGTGTAATGAACTATGTTGTCAAAATTAACCTATTTACAAAGCTTCTTTTATTCATCATATACTATTGCGTATTTTACCCCAGTAGCCGAGAAATTAGGATTTAAACAACATTCAACCATATAATTTTATTTAATATTTTGTACATGTAATAAGTATGTTACATAACCTAATATATCTTAATTTATCAAGGAAATAGTATGCTTCACAGGGTATCAAAATTGTACAATAATTAATTACCATATTAGACTTGACATTGTAAAGGTTCTTAAAATTTAAGATGGGCTATATATTGCTATTTTATCTGCTGTCTATTAGTCTGCTTATATTGTATCTCACTGTATTTTTATTTTGACTATATCTATGGCAACAATTTATTCCTCAATGATGTAAATAAATAAATAAATAAAGATCTGGATACTAATAAGAAGTCGTTAGGATTCATAAAGGCACGGTTAGACTACAAACAGACCACGAAAACGAGGGTAAATCGTCTAGTAGTTAGCTAAACCAGATTGACACATTATTCTGGAATATCACTTGATAACTGTCTCCTGTAACATGGTCGAGAGTGTGAAACGCAGGTCACCGATCATACAAACTGAAATTTCAATACTTAGCTTTATACATGGAAAAGCTGAGAGAAAGTAATAAGGTCGTGTAAAGGTAACATGGTAACAGTGGGTTCATGATAACAGTGTTAAGCAAATAGTGTGCACAATATTTTCACTCAATTGTAGTGAAACCTTCAATTAGCATTTAAAGAGTACAGGGAAAGGAGGGCAGTAACTATTAAAAAAAAAAATGAGTTTGCAGTCGTAACAAATACTGCATAATGACATCTAACCGTTAAGAAACTTTCAATCTAAAAGCGCATATGATTCACAAGTTATAGCAGTTTCTAAAATATTAAATAAGGGAAACGCACCAGTAATGGACATTTTAAGGACAATTTTCACCGTTATAATTTTTAACTCAAATACAGTTTAAATGTATTGGTCAAATGAGAATGTTCGAAGTTCTCCATGCTTTCTTCTAATGATTTCTACCCATTACTTTCTCAACATACACTATTTGAGAGGACATCACATTTTTTGTCTAACATTGATTGTGTACCATGAAGTGATGGACACAGAAAACCCCGTACGTTCCAGTAATGTACATAACTGTAATGTACATAATGTACATAATTAATTTAACTCAAAATAATTTAAATAACCATTGCTGATGTTTCGAATATAAGTAGTAAACACGATGATATGTTTAATGCTGTTCTTCGATTATCTGATTGTTTCATACAATTCCACTGAGCGATCATTCCTGCGTTCAGGTCCGAGCAAAGGTCCTGCGTTCGAAAACAACTATCGAGCAACCTTACTGAGGTTTCAACGTTTTCCCCCCTCAGTCATAACAGGCAAATACCCTAATGGCACCTTAAACTCAGATCTATCCAACTCTTTCCCACTTCCTTTTCCCTACACTATCCCGGCCTGAACCATAGATTCCTTGTGGCCATAAAAATGAAAATTCTAAGTTGCCATGAATAGTGTCCAATATTAAAACAAATTATTTCATTATTGGGCATCCCAACGTCCATCATTGAAAAAATGTGACCAAAAAATTTCCTAACAAACTTATGGCCATGAGAAGTAAAATAATCTTCCCCAGGTTGAAATAAAACAACGAACAGAATATTATGATTTCTCCCTCGAAGTTGCGGAGAGTTTACGGCACTCATTTTGTGCGCGCCTGTTCATGAGTTGAATTCCCGCTAAGAGCTATTGAACGGAGTGGTTCAGAGTCCACTTTACCAAAACTGTAAGTCTCGTCCTTAAAAGCTCACCAGCTGAACGTTAATAACAACTCAATCAATCAAGAATTTTGATTTCAACTCGGTAATGAATAGTGCATGCCCATAACTGGACAAAAACTTACTTTGTTTACGTGTAATAGACACCCCCTGCGTTGTATAACAGATCTAAGGTATAATTGGTTTGGTTATTTAAATACTCGAAACCAAGACATTTCGTAATGGATAACAGTGCAGAACAACAAAAGTAATCGTTATTGTAATTTCATGAATAAAAAATGAAAAGCTCTCACCTTAATCACTTGCTTATCAGAATGCATGCAACCATGGATCTAATTTCAACATCATGTCAGAAATATCAGATGAAACCAATGTCGAGCTAATAATATTCAGTGGTATCAGAACATACTATATTAAAATTTCCCATGTAAGTAAAATGATTACCGCCCTTAGGAAAATCGTATTTTACAACGTTTCTCTTCAAGTGTCCATTAATGGTACACTGTCCATTACTGGTGTGTTTACCTTATGTTGGAATAAATAGGAGAGTTAGATATTTAATGCGTATTACAAGAAATCATTTCTCTTGGACATACCCCTTCGTTTCCCTGTCCTCTTCGATTGTGATTCACGCAGAGGCTTCTTCGATGAATGTAACTGATAACCTTAGGAACAGTGTTCTAAAAAATTAAACTACTGTTCTTTTTTTAAAAAAAACTAAATTTGAGACATTAAACCTATTATGTTTCCAATTGTTCTAATGTAATTTTTTGTACATGAAAATGAGATTAAATAAAATCAAGGAAGTGTTTACATTTTCCCCTTTGGCATTTTGCTTTCACTGTTCCTAACGCCTGTACACGATAATATATTATATATCTCTTGAGGTTCAAAACCTCGACACTACCTGACATTTTGTTCGAATATTATATATCTATATATTTTACATTAAATCAATGTTCTTACTACATTTATGAAATTGGTAATTTTGGACAAGTTAAAACTGTTAGTGTCCGCCTCCATAAAAAAATGCTGGAAGAAACATTGTACAATATCATCTGTTTACGCGCCACTGTTTCCAGTTTGCGATCTCTATTCGTGTGTTTATTTTATGGAGAGGCAAAGAATCATTCTTTTGATATTTGTAGACTAAAAAAAAAAGCTTTTTAGTTTTCCTGCAATTTTGAAATGCGAACTGATTTCTAGTCCGTTTATTTCAAACGGTTTTAGAGCAATGAAAGAGAAGACATTGGTTTTGATTAGAGCAGCAGATTGTCATGAAAGGACAGAAAGGCAAAATCGAGCACACAGCATATGGTAAAATTTGCACCAAAAGGGGGGAAGGAGGGGGGCGGTGGACACAAGTTGAATAAATGGATGGGATTATATGCAGAGTGACCGCTTCACAAATTGAGGCAGAGGGATGAATGGAGGTGTGGCAACGAAGAGAGACAGATGAGTCCCGCTCAATTGATCAATGACTGTGTGGTGACAAAATGGGGGTATACGTTGTTGTTATCAGACTATTACGTCGAGAATTCTCTGTTCCCTAAAATACTCAATCTCTTGATTTACAGCTACCCTTCTCTTTAATTCCACTACATCCCACCCCCTATAACCCACATACGCAAACGTACATTTACACTATTTTGGTTCCCAAATTATCACAAACACAGAAAGAAAAAGTGTTTTTGCTGACTTTAAAAAAACATTTGACTCAAATGCTGTAACTCAACTCGTCTTTTCTGGTTTATCCTATTTTTTTCAATATTACATAAAAAGCTGACTGTCCTACAGTCCATAAAGACTCATTACTGTCATAGGAGTCTTGTTCGAACTGCGTGTTCCGCTGACAGCGCAGCCAATCCCAAACTTACATTAATCCAGATTTCTTGGACAGAGTTCGGTACTGCTTCACTAGGTGTCTAGGTGTCAAAATGAAGTACACTTCTTGACAATGTATACGAATATAATACACAACATGCTACAAACATTGAGCTCTAATTTACCATACTGGAATGCTTAATTACATTGTTAATTAAGTTAGCGTCTGAAGTCAAACACAAGAGAGATCATTTAACCTCGTCTCATGACAGAAAGGAAACAAATTTCCAGCTCTCACTCAGTATTTTACGCTTATTGTCCGTGTGTGTGTGTAGTTTGTTTTATAATTTAGTATTATTTTTTGTAAATAATGTTAATATTATTTACTGGATGTGCTATTAATATAAGCGCTGCTCAATAGTGAGTGAATAACTTAAGAAATTAAGATAAAATATAGAAAACGCGTCACACAATCCCAACAATCGCAAAAACGCTGAATTATAACCAAAAGTTTGGTCCATTTTAGATGAAACCGAAAATGGAAAAAAGTTAAATGTTTCATATTTCATCTGGCTTTAGCACTCCAGTATCGTCAAATGCAGCTCAATGGCTGCAAATTATATATTCATAGCTTGTACACATAACCAATTCTCAGACCTAAGCATCAAAATAGGCAAAATAAGAATGATGTCCAGCTAAGGTCAAATAATAATTTTTCAAAAGGAAATTAAAGTAATGTAAAATTAAGTAACTATCAATGCAAACGCATTTGTATAAGTTTTTCGAGAGACTTGTTTTGTGTCTGTAAATTTATAGCTCTTCGGCAGCAGTTTTTTTTTTTTTGCCAAAAGCGGCAGATCCTTGAGGACAGGTCAAGGAAGCCCTCTTAATTGATCCCGAATTAGAGCTTTCTTTATTGTCTTAGGCTACTATTTATCTAGCTTAATGCTATGAATAGGCTCCATCAACCGTTTTCCCTTCAAGCATGGCTTTATTTATATATATCTGACAACGCAGTTCCTGCGTGAACAATGTCCGTTTCATTTATGTCTCCATTGTTTTAATTAATGCTCCTCTCTCTCATGTTCTTTCTGGCACTTTCTCATTTCGTGTGGAACCGAGCCTTTCCAATCTCCTCCATTTCCATTGTTGCCGATATATTTTCTCGGAGTTCATTTTTCAGATCCATACAATACTATCCTCCATACAAGACATTTAATCTAACTTTTCCTTAACTCTGTTTTCATTGGTCCACAGAAAAATATTCTTCTGATCAATGAAAGCTTATTTCGTCATTGTTATTCTGTATCTCTGTTACTCTGATTTGTATCTGGCACTTCATATACTTCCTTGATATTACTTGAGCTAACAAAAGCTAATTGGATTTAACCAAAACGAATCTATTTGGAACAAATAAAACACTTTTAATCCATCTTTCAGCAGACATATATTTATGTTCAGATAAATACATAATAAAATCAGGTGACACCTTGTTTTGTCGAAATGCGTAAACTTCAGTTTTGTCATTTCAATTGCTTTCGGTACGGTAGACCTTTTCTCGTATTTGTTGAACAAACTAACTCCATGATAAAATTGAAGACAGTTTCATGAGACACGGAGCTAAGTTATCATACAATAAACTGCGGAAAGGGGAAATAATATCCCAATAAATATTTTAAGCACAGCTCACTCAGTCAGACCACTTAAAACTTCTCATTTCATAAAAGGAAATTTCCTTTTCTTCGTATTTAGATAGCACGAGGAATTTTTATGTTGAATAATAAACATTTTTCTCGGAAGGCACTTTTTTTTTAATTAGAATATTTTTAGAGCCCACGAGAGGTAACCTATTATGGGATATACTCTTGTTTTCTCGTAGCTTGTGATAACTGATCATTCGTTAGAACTCTCACGTAAGGACTGGAGCTGAGGTTTATTCCACTCACTTGAATTAGTTTTATCTCTTTTATCTTTCCTATCAGACTCCACCTTGACTACCTCTTCATCTTGACTCCAACAGTACTCCATCTTCTTCAATTTCCTTCCTTACAAGATACTCTTTAAGGGAGCCAAACAGAGAATAAGGTTTCATTTCCCTGCGAATTTTGTTAGATGATCTGCTGCTGGACATGGACTGTTGACAGTAACTATCTTACTCCGTATCCAAAGACATGTGCAGCCATTCATATATTTATGTAGCATCAGAAATAATGTTTTGTCAAATGAAATATAAATAGAGGATTTGAATACTATCGACATTTTGTTAGCACTGAACATGGTCTTCCTATTTGATTATGGAGCAGTCTACAACTCCATTAGTCATCAGGTAACTGAGTTGAAAAGAGATATTTATGTGCACTCACTACTGTAAGCAGCTTATGTTGAAAGAAGAAAGAAAAAGTAATACGTGAATCACTGAACAGATATTTTTTTCTCCATTGACGAGTTGGGATCGTTGCCAAACAATTCAACAAAGTTGAAGAATTTAATTTCATTGTTTTGTGTATTTGGTTGCCATAGGCGGTCGTCATAGCAACCTTGGTCTGCAAAACCCTGATAGTTGTTCATTGTCATGAAGAATAATTAATTTTCGTCTGTCATTTATCTTGGTCTTGTTTTGCGAACGACTTGTGGTAGGCTCCCGTTTCCTTTAAGTTCACATTGGTAACACGTTTCATGCTGCAGAAGATAAATACAAGTGACTTCCTGGTAGATACAAAGATGTTTTGCCCTTTATTGTAGACCGAGAAGCCTTACATTATCTTTTATCAGACTCCTGGCACCGTATATACTATTTTCTCTCTGACATCGTTCGTTCCACATACTGTGCTTTCAAACTTCTTACAATCCCTCCGGGTTCGGGGTCTCATTCACAAGTTGATGCCACACGGCTGTCATCGCCTTCAGACTTACTGACATACTACGTCACTTTTACTGGTACGTTCGCTGTCAACTTCTGCGCATGCCTGAAAGTGCAGACTCCGCTTGCGGCAATGAACGAAAGAGAATCGTGGGAAATACCAAGACAGGGAGTGTTAAGGCCTTATACTTACCACTTGATCCTTTACAGAAATTGTCTCGATCTATGCTGAACAACTGTTGTTCTTGAGCCATCTGCACACGAAAATGATGGCGGGTACATCTACTGAGCAGAGGGAAGCGGAGCAAAGCATGCACAGATATAAGGCTTTAGTACAGTTCTAAATCAAGATTAGGCACAAAATCCCTGATCCGCTCTGACTAGATTTTTTGTAGTACGACTTGCCTTAATTAAAATTAAAATGAGACAAAAAGATACGATACAGTTACTAACATCGCAAAACACAGAAAGACAACGGAACATGAAGCTAAATTAATTAAAAGAAGCAACTGGAAAACAAGTGAAAAATATATTTTTATTGGAAAAAGGTGCCAAGAAAGAAATGTGATATATTGAAGTGATTTGCGTACTGTGCACATAGGTTCTTTTATTTTGCTTTCAAAGGAAACATCATTTAGTGTGACTTTTATTTACAAACGACAAAGTGTACTCACAAATTACTTTTTAAGTACTTGGCTAGCGTTGACCGAATCTCACACACACTAACACACCTACGTTGGCTCCCCGAGCAACTAAAATGGTCCAAGAAAAAAGAGAAGAAAAAAAACAAAAAGAACTAAGTTGAAGGTTTTTCTTTGTGTGAACTAAACAAAAACACAAATTCACATTATTACAAACTAGTCCATTAAAAAGTTTTGAAGATTTGAGTCGATATTTTTTTAAATAATTATATATATTCTGATTGTATAAAATATGCGTGAGATAATAGACGTAACGCTAGTTAATCCCACATAAACTACAAAAAAATATAGCTGTTAAAAAAATCATCTCGTAGAGTCGAGGAGAAAAAGTTACAATCGCACCAAAACATTAACAGTGAGAAAATATAAAGTATTTATTGTTGACACAGTAGTACAATACCGCTGAATAAAAACAAAGTAATACAGAGTGAGACATTTAACGTTACCAATTTTGAGTTTGCAACACTGCTTGTAGGAGGGGTCATTCACAGCGGCGGTTACTTTCCATGAGACCTTGGATTCAGTGAACAATGAATCGTTGATCCGCACATGCAGCGCATATTCTGTGTGGAACAGTTCGTGTTAACCACATCAAATGTATCCGTACAGTTAGAGTTTCATCAGACATTTGATGATGATTGGCAACGTTGGGCTGCACCTTCAAGAAATATAATCGGTCAGTGGGTGCGTCAGCGTTGAGAGACTGGATCAGTATTAATAGGATAATACCCGTACTCGTCGAAATACCGTCCAGTCACCTGAAAATATTAAACATGTGAGACATTTTATGTGGTTAATTGATAGCTCAAGATTTCGCTCACACCCTCTCTGACATTGACAGCCTTAGAAATGCAATTCGTCAGTACATTGCAAATGTTACATAGGACACTCTACTAACGTCATGGCAAGTGAACCTGGGAGATGGCAGCAATGACTCGACTGTCATAGAGCTCATATCTAAGAGTTGTATTGAAGACATAGGTCCCCTGTTTTTTTTAATCCAAGCCAATGACTTACCTATCAGTCATGGATGACATCTTCAAGACGTTGCACTCAAGAAGAGAGCTCTGTTTTGTGAAACAAAGATACTGTTTTACTTAACCAAGTTAACTTGTGTTTATCACTGTCTACAACAAATGTGTTATCCTACTTTCACCCTGGGTAACGTTAAAATCCGCACCCTGTTGTTTAATTAAGAATAATCACTTTTTCCTCTTACGGAAGTAACGAGTCTGGTAAAGAACAATTATAATAATAGTGTTACGGGTGGAAACTGTTACGCTTATTGTTTTTTTAGTATTACTGTACAGCTGTGTTAGCAATAAACACTGTTTAATGACATTACATAATTAAGGAATCAGTTTTATTATATTCATAAAACAACATCAACTGTCTGCAAATATTTTCTGTAGATGTTTGACTAATCAGTCACTTGTCTTGGTTATGTATCAAGTACATGACAATGACTAGTTTGCATTGCAATTCTATTGCGTGCTTCCATTGATCCAAGCTATTATTTCTCAGAAAATTACCCATAATATAGTGAAATGCCTCAGGAATCTCATTCAATGCATTCAATACTCAAAATGTTTCCAGCAATGGTTTCCAAGTTTTAGTAGGCAATAATTTGCAATCTTGAATCAAATTTCCACTCCATGCTACAACTTCTGCCATCGTATAATGAGGTCATGTATATCCGTCCTGTAAAACGTCTGTGGTTTCGAAGCAAAATATGGAGGCAGTGCATCTTTCAGAGACCTTCTGTTATGTAATTGTCTTTCCCGCATTGTATGTATACCATATTTCTTGAAAAGATGATAATATATTGGGCAGATGTCCGGAGAATATACAGTGTTAGGCTGAAGCTCCCAGCTAAATTTAGTTTCTTGGGTGATATGTTTTGTGTGAGGGCGAGCATTATCCACGAGCAGGAGGGAACCATACCTGTTCACAAGAGATGGATCCTTCTCTGCCAGCTTCTCGTTTGCTCTGCGTAATATCACAGAAAAGATA
>JAGDQP010012313.1:0-50668 GCA_022664845.1 Lepisma saccharinum
CTTTACAATTCCAAGTTTATTTTCTTTGCTTGTTTCAGGTGTTATGTTTCCCAAGAAGCCAAAGGCATGATGCAAAGAAGCGACTCTTTCCTTTCAACTTCTAACTCATGCTAACCAAGGGTATTCAGGACCAAGAGGTAAGGAGAATACACAATTCAAAATTTTCTTTCTTTGTTTCAGGGGCTACGTTCACTAAGAAGCCAAAGGAATGATGCAAAGTAGCGACTCTTTCCTTTCAACTTTCAAGTCATGGTAACCAAGGGGACTCAGGACCAAAAGGTAAGGGGACTACGCAACTTGAAATTTATTTTCTTTGCTTCCTTGATTCAGGTGCTTTTTCCCAAGAAGCCAAATGCATGATGCAAAGAAGCGACTCTTTCCTTTCAACTTGCAACTCATGCTAACCAAGTGGACTCACGACCAAGAGGTAAAAGGGCTACGCAACTTAAAGTTAATTTTCTTTGATTTCTTGTTTCAGGTGCTACGTTTCCCAATAAGAAGGAGCCGAAGGCATGATGCAAAGGAGCGACTCTTTCAGCTTGCAAGTCATAGTAACTAAGTGTACTCAGGACCAAAAGATAAGGAGAATACAGAACTTATATTTTATTTTGTTTGTTTCTTGTTTCAGATGATACGTTTCCTAAGAAGAAGAAGCAGAAGATGTGAAGCAACAAAGCAATACTTTTAGATTTACCTGGAATGACCTGATAACCAGGTTTTTTATTGTTTCTTGTCTTATTTCAGGTTCAACATACCGCAAGAAGAAGCCAAAGACATGATGTGACAACAACTCTTTTTTCTTATCTAGAGATCTTAGTATCCAAGCGGATTTTGGATCAAAAGGTGAGGAAAATTACAAATAATATTTTTTCCTTGTCTCGTTTCAGATTCTACATTTTAATAAGTGAAAAGGGAAAACGAGATGTAGATAGATTAATTTGTATTGAGAATTTCAACAATGTCGAGTATACGGACGCTCACTAGGACAAGATAAAGTGACTTCATGAATCCCTAGCTGGACAGAAGGTAAATTACATCAACGAACACTAATGTAAATAATTTTATCTCTATATATATAAATGACTGGAAGTATGTTTGAACGCGCATCACGCCAATACTGGTTGACCGATTGCAATGATTTTTATGTAAAATTATTTTATGTAAGTGATTTATAACGGAGAGCATTAATACCACGAAGAAAGCGAAGTCCACGATCAATATTCGAAAGTTCTATTTCAATAATGAGTTGCAAAACCAACGAAAACGATGTTGTTGATGATGGCTGTTATGATGATTAGTTCAGTTTGATGGATCAAAAAGCGAAATCCACTTAAGACTAGGTGCATTTACTATTATTCTGTACCTTGTTTCAATCCGTATGTTTATACATTTTACAAATTAAGTTGTACACGTCCAACATGAAGTTAATTTCAGTTCCTCACTTTGATAATGCAATGAGCTATATCCAGAAAAATTACGGTTCCACAAATAATCACGAATATGTTTATTGTGTGGAACTACGATAAAAATTGGTTCACAGAAATCTTATATGAACTGAGGTAACACAAGCTGAAAACATTCGCTTGATTCATTGAACCTATATTACTTGCATCTGGATAAGCATTAATTAGAACAAGGAAACTGAAAATTTGCATTCTAAATGTTCATTTGTAGTGCAGCCACACTAAGAAATTAATTTTAAAATAAGTTTCGAGACAGTAAATTGGTATGTTGTATTTTAAATTGAGTACTGGATTTAGAATTGGCCACAGTTTACTGAAAGAAAATATAATATCGAAAAATAGAGTTTCAGAAAATACATTTCCTACACTTCACTGGTATTCCGTCTTAAGATATCCCTCAGCGAGAAAACACTCCGGTGAACTAACTGCACCCTACTGATAGAACTAAGGAACTCATCGCTAGAAAGGATCGTAAGTAGGACTACATCATCTTCCCAGTACTGATTCGCTGTTCACGACCATTGTCACTAAACCACAATTTCTTGATAGAAGATTCAATTCAGCAGAGTGTTTGTGAACAGAACAGTTACGTATTTATAAATAGCGCAACGGCTAAGCAAGCAAAATATTAAACCTTGTTCTAGACCGATTTTGATCATTTGCCAGATAGTTGGGGCTTGTCGAGTTGGGACCACTGTATCAGCCACAGCTATTTAAGTCAAGTGTTCAAAGTCAAATGAGTAGCAGACATCTTCTACATGCTTTTCGATCCCGTAGGCTCCGCGTTCCCGCAATTGAGTTTTATCCGAGTCTATTCCCTGTTTCAGCGAAATTATCATAATTCAGCCATCAAAAGAGTGCATAAATATTGTTATAATAATAATTCACTTGAATGCACGCCGACAAAAGTAAAAAAAAAAAAAAAAGTTGGAGCAGCAATTCTACTAACAATCACGAAGTCTCCAGTCCCTTGATAGCATTTTAGCAATGAAAGCATTATTGCTACAATTCTTATAAAATAGGCTGGCAACACTGACAACTACAATGCATAGGTATGAGAAAACTCACAGTACTTTTCTATTGTGACGAAAGTTTGGCGTAGGTAGGTCTAACTGATTGGAAGCAATTTGAATAACAGATTATTTTTAAAATGAGTTGGCAACACTGAACCAGTGCACCAATCAAGAATGTTCTGGTGACTGAGTTAGTCTAGCTGAGCCCTTTAGAACAACACCTCATGCATGTCTCTACACCTTATGGTTCATGAGATATATTTTTGACATAGACTGGCAACACTGACAACGGGGTTCACAGGGAGCGGGAACATCCGTAGTATGTTCCTATTGTGTCAAATAATATTTACGCCAAGTTTCGTGCTGTTATGACTAAAATAATGGAAACAATTTGAAAAACATTAATTTTACAGAAAATAGGCTGGCAACACTGGTAAGTGGGTTGCTTGGCAACGTAGACCCACTCAGTGCTTTTGAACTGTGTCGAATAATGTTTACGCCAAGTTTGTCACAGCTAGGTCCAACTGAATGGAAGCAATTTGAACAACAGATTTCTTTAGAAAATGGGCTGCCACCATGGAACCTTTGCACCAATCAAGACAGTTTCAAATACTCTGAGCTACGTAAGACTTTTCCAACGACACCTCAAGCATCTCTCTACACCTTGTAGTTCCTGAGATTTAATTCCTAGAGACGGACATCCTGAGCGGGTATAGAAGATCACTTTAGCTATATCTTCGCTATCAAGGGACCTAAAAATGAACAGTAAATTAAACAAAATGCAAGGCAGAAAAATGTAGAACGAAAAGAAGGTATGTAACAGTGACATGGTTCATAAGTAGAAGGATAACAAAGTTTCTTATAACATAAATTAAAACACGTCTTTGAGCACAACCAAATGCAAATCTGACTAGCAATTAACTATATTTAGACAAATTAATTACCCTGAGCGTGGAATTTTCAGTTTAATTTGTGAAAAGATTCTTCACAACACGTTTAAATCTAAATTAATGTATTACACGATTTAAAACGTGTGTGAAGAAACACATATATTACACTAAAAACAAAGTAACTTTTTCCACACATCAATTTATCCCCTTTATTAAACTAAAATTTGAACAATACAACGTGCATCATCATGCAATTACTAAACGGTCTAAATACCTGAATGACATCCTGTTTCTCAATTTCTTGAAATTCCGTTCCTGCATCATCGCCCAGAAGAACCGTAGGAAAGCTATCTGAATGTTTCATAACGTTTCTCCCGATGTCCCGATCAATAATTAATTGTATTATTGTATCATGGAGTATAGGTTTCCCATCTTCTGTGCAGGAGTATAATTTCTCTGCTCTCATCAGCAAACTATCTGATACTGGTCTGTAAGAAATAAAATTAGTTTCACATATAAAAAATTTAACGACAAAATGAAAGCTATTATCGAAAATTCTACAACATACCAATTCTACGGCATCACGTAAGTGTCCTTAACAACATTACTCTAGCAAGCTCAACAAATTTAATATATGAAATTTATTAACTTTTCAAGACCGTCCTCTTTCTCTTCTTCTTCTATTACTACTACCACTAATAACACTAGCACCTTATCATTTATTTTCTTTTTAAATGATAAAGCAATCTACTAACAATCGCCAAGGCTTTGCTCCCTTAATTTCATTTCAAGTATATAAACATTCATTCTTATAAAATTCGTTGGCATCACTGACAGCTGGAGTGCTTAGGGACCACGGAACTTTTCTATTATCACGAACAATGTTATATTTATGCCAAGTTTGGTGCGGATAAGTATAACGATATGGAAGCAAATTGAAAAATATTAACATTGAATTTCTAAAATGGTTGGCAACATTGACAACCGCGGCGTCTGATCATGACGGTTTAGGCTCCTCGGAGCCAGTCAAGCCAAGAACTCTCCAACGACACCACAACCTCTCTTTACGTTGTGGTTCATAAGATATATTTTCGGACACGGGTTCGCAACCCTGACGATGGGAAAACACAGTATTTTGATATTGCCAATACTGAAGTACTACGCCAATCAAGACGATTCCGGCGGCTGTAAGTTAGCCTAGCCAGGATGGGAACGTGGATATCTACAGTATTTTTCGAGTGTGTTGATTAATGTTTATGCAAAGTTTGCTGCAGATAGGTGTACTGGAACAGAATTTATTTTAAGGCCTTTAGGCATCGGAGGCTCAGGTCGGGATAGGATGTTGGGAGGTGCGGCCAGGGCCTATATTACAGGTACCATCCCAGCATTTTCCTGGTGTAACAGGAAAAACCCTTGAAAACCTCAGCCAGGATGGTTGGCCGCTGGGATCGATCCCAGGACCTCCAGAATGCTAAGCTAATGCGCTACCACTGAGCCACGGGCACTCGGTATATGTAACGGAATTGAAGCATTTTGAACAATAGAATTTTTGCAATTCCGGTGGCTCTGAGCTAGTCTAGCACGTAATTTATGGACACGAACGGACGGTCTGAGTTGTATTATATAGTCACTTTTTTCTATACTCTCGCTATCAAGGGTCTAAAGGCATGCATTTTCTCAATGTATAAATTAGTTAATCTACTTTTCCTTTTTAATTAAACTGCTTTTCTTCAAATAGAACAACCCTCTTATAATTACATAATCAATAGTTATTTCTAAATATTCGTTGCATGAAAATAAGTGAGTTGAAAGAAGTTCCACTTTTCCTGGCATGTCAGAAAACATTAAAGTCTCCTACCGTTAGCTTTGAGGGCTCACTGAACACAACAATCGGAAAAAACAAAACATTGTAGAGAAACAGATACATTTATTATCTTTTATATATAAATTACCTTTATACATTCTGATACTAAACAAAGGAGACAATTATTATAGAATTAAAAAAGAACTTACTGAAAGGCACTTTCTCGAGATTTCCACTTTTTCTCTACATTAAGCGAATATAAATTCATATCACGTATTTCTATGTTGTATCTTTCTCTTCGAGCCATGCCCCACAAATCTTCTGCTTCTAAGCATTCAGGTCCCGAAAGGTAGGTATTTTGTACTGTTATTTTGCCCAAATGAGCAACAAAAACATCTGGACTCGTAGGACTTCGAGGCAGGACTATCACAGGAGTTTCCAAAACAATATCCAACCTGTAATAAACAAATAAATAACAGTAATAGAAACAACTAAATTTTTCATCTCTATTTACTAATTGATAAAACTCGTTTCATCATGATAATCATATAAGAGTAACCACTATTGCATCATACACAGGAAGTATCTGCATATTTCTGGATGATCACCGTACAACTTGTCTCTTCCTATCCCAAAGATTCCTTGAATTCATTTATGGCCTTTGGGCATCTATGGCCCAGGCAGGGATAGGTAAGGGGAAAGAATGTAGAAGGAGTCGGCCAGGACCCACGTTGAAGGTACCATTCCGGCATTCGCCTTGTGTGACTGATGAAAAACAAACTCAAGTCAGGATCGTTGGACGCTGGTATCCATCCCAGAACCTGCCGAATGCGAAGCTAACGCTCTACTAACTGAGCTACGGCCGCATGGTTCCAGAGATACGAAACACTTCCTGTCCACTGTAACTATTACAGTACCGTTTTTCCGTATCTATTGTCCCTACAGCTTTGAAGATAAGGCGTAATGTAACAAGGAAATTATCGTTAATGAGATTAAGAAAACCTAAATTTACTTTTAGGACTTTCCTCAGAAGTAAAAATTAGGTATATGGTTGAGAAAATAATGTAGGGAAAAAAAATAGTACAGCTACAGACAAAGAGACTGTCGCATGTCTTTAGAGAATATTTCCCGCAGAGGGAAATTTCGCGAAGTAGAGGGAACTGCCTGACGTTAAAAAATATAAACATAATCCGACATAAAAATTATTACAGAGCAATTGTAATATACATTGAAATTATGTTCATAAATAAATATCAAATTACAAATCAAAGAGAAGATTTTAACTTAATAATAAAAGCAAATTAAACACTGAATGTGAGATACTTCAGAGTCTTACTTTAAAATCTAGTAAAATAAAAAACATCTAGCGATTACTAAGTTGGATGAGTGGCTACCGTCTTGGACTCACAATGAAATTTCATTTTGTCATGCGTTCAAATCCTGGTCGTCGATAATATTTTTTTAATCGCAGATTGATATCGATATTCTTCACTTTCGTTATTTGTTCGTTGGTATTTAATCTACTCATGGTATTTTCCATATTTTACCACCAATTGAACAGACTTTGCAACGATTTTTTCACTATTACTAACAAGGCAAGATATTTTTAAAACTGAAATAAAATGTTAAAAAAAAAAAAAAACTACAAAGCATTCAAGAATAAAACAATTTAGTGATTTCTATTCTTAATTCAATACCAGCTGTTACTGCCCTACTCCCACAACGATAATAGAATTAAAATCATAGTTTAAGTTACTACTTCTACTACTACTACTCCATATTCTACGTTTACCACTATTTTTCTACTACTGGCTGTATTCTACTAACTCTACTATCAACACTATTACTATTTCTAATTCAACAAATATCAGTAGTGCTGCTCCTACTGACACTTACTTACTCTATGGCTTACGGAACTCGCAAGTTCTTGGCAGCAGTAACAAACGTTCTACATAGGATTCTGTCCTGAGCAAGATCAAGCTAGTTTTCAATATCAAGCCAGTTTTCATAACAAACACCTACTTCTCGAAGATCTCTTCTAATATTATCCTGCCAACGGCGTCTCGGTCTTCCCAACGGCCTCTTTCCCTCCGACTTTCCAACCACGATGAAATGTAATCTTCGTCCCCCCCCCATCCCCATCCGAGCTACATGGCATACCCATCTTAGTCGTCGCGATTTCATTATTCTAACAACATCGGATGAGCCGTAAGGTCCGTAAAGTTCATTATGCAGTCTCCTACATTCTTCAGTCATCTCGTCCCGTATAGATTTCTAAGCGACTTTTTATTTCTTCCGTTATTTCGTTTTTGGTTGTTACATAAGCTCCCAAGTATTTAAATTTGTTTACTTTTTCTACGTTCTCATTCTTCATTGTTCTGTATCTATTTCCTTCATTCCCACTGCTTCAGCTTATTATCATGTATTTTGTTTTATCTACGTTTACCTGTAGACCTATCTCATCGCATCGCATCACTAAGACCTCGGTGTTACTTTATAGTGCATCTATATCGTCCCCTATTAAATCTACATCATCCGTGTATACGAAGAGTTGATTTAAGGCATTCAATGGTAGTCCCTTTTTATCCTCTTTTATTTTTAGCAATGCATATTCTAAAGCTAAGTTAAATAGTAATGGTGACAAGCATCACCTTGTTTCAATCCGTTGTGAATCTCGAAACTATCTGACATATTATTACCTATCCGCTTACTACTACTACTATGCAGACAGCTTTTTAGTAAAGTACTAAAAAGTAGATTCGTTTTATAAGACACACAACACATACTTCACAAATGTTTCGTTTTCCTTAATGAAAGAGTTTTGAAAACAGAAGAAAACTGTTAAAATGTCCAACTAGAAAAACTCGTCATAAATTTAAACCAATATCATAATGACTTATTGCATTATTTCTGCTACGAAAACTTAATTGATGGCACTGCTAAGAGATGAAGTAGCAATCACATAGTTCAATAGAACTCCATAACGCTAACAGACGTTAACGGGAAATCAATGCGACTTTGATAATAAAATATATTAAACCTCTTTTTGTAAAGTGAGTAAAATTTTGAAATTACGTATAATGAAAATAATCCAACCTGACTTTTTCTAACCTATATCAATGAATTAGTAAAATGTTTTAAGATATAAAAGAAGCAAAAGGGAGATTTTTAAACATAAAGAAATAAAATGTAAAGTTCTTTAAAAAATATAGAAAGGCATGTGTAGTTGTCGAGTATCGAATCAGGGCCACTCGACTACAAACGGTTGCGTGTGTTTTGCGACCTTTTTATTTCGGCCGAAATACAGGCGAGAGTGCGTGTCGCGGCCTGAAATACTGATGTATAGTGAAATGCTAATGTTGAACCTATTAGCACTAATAATTAGATTGATATTTTGTTGTTTTTAAATACATGTAAGAAGCTTGTTGCATATTTCTGGTTAGGTCATATTAGGTGAAATTAATAGTCTCATTTTAGGAGTTAGCAACTACAATTTGAGAGGCATTTTGGGTGGGTAAAGACAAAGGTATTCCCTGTCCGATGCGCACGCGTCGTGAAAGGCACATGGGGCATGTAAGGGTAGAGCTCCAGATATTCTCGATCCACGGCATGAAGTGAGGTGGGGTGCTTAGTCTACGCGTGACTGCCTTTGGTATGATTTGTTGTCTAATCACTCACAAGACTAAGTCCCATTAACAAGTGACATAGTGGCACTCTGCACTGTGAATCGACCATGGTTTGCCATTGTGTTCTATCGGGTAAAGATGACGTACGAAAGACGGCGAAAGGAAAGATGATATAACGTGGCTCCGAGCAACTTCTGTCCCTACCCGGACCCGAGCCCTTGATTATAAGGCAACGAAAGTTACCACTCACTCACAACGGACATTACCACCCAAGGTGCTCAGAAATAATAAGGACACTCTGGCAGTCAATTTTATAGGTGGATGCGTGTGAGAGAAGTCTCCAGCATCCTGGCCGGGATTTGAATGCGGGCGGCCCGATTCGTAGTCAGACGCGCTGAGCCACGACGACTCCCAATTCAATTTGGGAAATATCAGAAATCACTAATTTTTCTTAATTTCACATACATATTGATATGGTAAACCAACTTCGCACAGAAAGTAATATAAATTCACGCACAGATGCGAACTAATGCCGAGAAAGCGGCAGCGAGAGAAAGCGGGTTATTTAAAATCAACTTATATTTTCCCGTTTTTCCTTTCGTCCGTGATTGTTCCTCCTTATTTAGTGTTTTCTGCGTTAATTGCTCGTTCTACATGTCATTTGGAAATTCGAGACACTTGCTTCTATCCGGGGAATTTTAGAAAGCTGGCTCTCAGAATGGAGACTGTTACCTTAGGTTAGCTTTGCGGAACCTCAGACTTCCAAGAGACCGAGCGATGTTGCTGAATACACAGTTAAGATGTAATATCGTTAATGAACTTAACTGGTTAAGATATCGGTGAATCGATAATAGGTAGATTGATCGTGAAACGCACGATTCATATTCCAGGGATTGCAAAGTGCACAATACTCTGTATAGTCGCAATTTGCACAGCTGCAAAACGCACGGGCTCCTAGAAGCGTGGTGCCCTGAAAACTACTCCAAGCATGCTACAATAAACGAATGCTTGGTCGCTGTTTTTACTCTTCCCGTAGTGCAGCATAATCGAAAGTCATATTACCCGGTGGATTGCGTTCTGACGGCGATACAGTCTATTCTTACATGTCCTGACGATTAATAAGTTTTGCTCTTGATTCTACATGCTTTCGTTCTTGATGAATTTGAAGAGTACTGCTACTTTCTTTTGTTGGCACTAATTCATTTAGTTTACCAATAGAAAATCATGGATTTATGTTTTCACAACATGCAAAGAATAATAATAATAAACAGTTTCCTACGCATAGCAATGCTACGTTACTAGCTACTCGTATGTCGAAAAACATTTACTGCCAATAATGTAGTAACTCGCATATGCGGGTATTTTTGGAAATCAACACACACTGGCAACGCTGCTTGTTTGCTTACTATACGTTTATTCTTACGGTAACTTTGTAGGCACATTGCATTTGTTGTTATTATGGAAAATTTTCGAGTTTTCAAGAGGTGATATCTCTGGTAGTGGTGGCGTAAGGGGGCTAGCGATGCCCCTACCGGTCGCCGACACAAGTGAATTAATCGCTTGTTAAGCTTAGTTAATGGGGCACATCAATAGTGGTCGGTGACGTAATAGCTATGTCGTTTCAGAACTCTTCATTTGTTGGCTTGACAGTAATAGCTGATAAGCATGACTCTTTTCATTCTAAGAAGCCATTTTACGTATAGGTTACGGCGAGTGATCGAGAAGATATCTGTCTTGGCAACTGAGCTTTCCCGCGGGGCTCCAAATAACGGAAAATAAGATATTCTGTCCAACAGTAACAGTGTGCGTCACGATTGTGTTCGCGAACGGGCATCAATCAAGTTGACTTGCTCCCGGACCCAGATTGATTATGCCGTCACTGATCTACGGAGCTCTGGAATAGTTGGGAACTAATATTAGGTTTGCAGTTTATTTGGAGTTCGAGCGTTGGCATGTCTTTATAACGTACGTCTATGTTGCAGAAAGAAAATTAAAAGGATAAGTTTTCAGATTCAACAAAATAGATAAATAACAGCACTTTGCTGGAAACCGGGAAAATAATTTCGCGAATCATTGAATATCGCTTGCTTAAAGCAGGTACGAATCTAGAAGTTGGTTTCACGGGGAACCAGCGCTTTCGGGCGGAGGGTCCGAGGACTGACTTTATGTGGAATTTCCGTAAAATTCATATAATTTTGTCAAAAATTATACTAATATTACTAAAAATATCCGAATTTCGGGGGAGGCAGTCCGGACCCACCCCAACCCATAAATTATTCCTGGCTTAAGTCGTCCGATAATGCATCTACACGGACACCATTCCTCAACATGTCAAATGTTTGTGAACTGTTGCCCTAAACTGATAAGATAGATTGCCATCACCCTACGTTCAAGAAATTTGTAAGAAATGAGTTTTATTACCCATCCAACAAACGTTTCAAGAAGTATATTAATAAAGCAAGGTTTTGAAAAACCTTTTTTTAGCAAATCTGACAGGATAAAATATATATTCTTTTATAAATTATATAAAATTAAAACAATTTATTAATGTCTGTACTGATTGCACTCTTTGCGTACTTAAATTTGAAATAAAAATAACTGCACAAATCATGTAGTTCATTCAGCTTCTAACAGAGGGCAGTAATGATCATTAGTAAATTAAATGGTTTCTAACTTCTTGAGAAAGTGTTTCATTTAACATTCATTTATAACAGTTTAGGTTTACGGAACCGTAGTTGAGTCACCTTATTTAAAGAAACAAATATGACAATTCATTTTAAATACAATTGATCTTCACCCATATCGTTAATATTTCCTGTCTTCATTACAATCTTCAAGTATTTAATTCATTACCAAGGCCTAGAATTAAAAATTCCCCTTGGGTTACAAAAAAATTCCTGTGCGGGGAAAAAACGAAGGAACTTTACAACTTGGTGGGATTTTTGTACTTAGAAATTTTTCGACGCAAAATTTTATTTTATTGTATATTGCCCTTGTTTGGCTATATTTCAGGACAATATTTTTCACACAAATACGTTACGCAATTCTGCTTATTATTGCAAGTCAGTGAATTTATACGATAATTATATATATTTATTTCTGAAAGAAGAAATGTCAGCTATAGACATGCGACAATCTTTTTGTTCATAGCTGTACCTAGTGCAAGAAAGATAGTTTCAGAATAATTTCCGCTGGGATTTGTAAAGTTCGAACTCAGATATCAGATACTTTCGTAGCAAGTGGCACACTGTCTATGGTTTGAAAATGTAAAACAGTAACTGTGTTTAGACAGTAGATCAAACTGAGATGGGAAAATATTCAAATAACCATATTATGAAGCTGTCGACTTTTCTGTGCTCCACAAGGAACAAATTGACAGTTCATTAGGAGTATTTCGAAAATAACGCAATTCTGGCTCTAGTAGGAACAACAGCTATGCGCAAAAGGCAACATGCTTAAAAGGGAAGACGGAATAACGTATTTGTGTGTGACAAACCTAGTCTGTCACTCGCATAGACGGATACTTGATATATGCTCATACGATAAATTTCGATGTTCCACCAGTAACCTATTCTCCATAATTTTCATTAATTAAATTTAATTACATTTCTGTTTTTTTTACTAGCATATAAAGGTTAAACTCTTCACCGTCTGAGGAATGATGTCCTTCAGCGAACAGTCTTCTAGGAAAATGGGGGTGAAAGTGGTAGAAGCCTTTGTCTTGGCACCATCATTCGGGCATCTAACTGATGGAACTGAAGGAAGCCCCGCAATACCTAAATCAATATGACCGGCAGCAGGACTCGAACCTACGTTTCTCTCCAGTGCCGATCCTCAATCCCTAGTGGCCTAGACCTTCCATCTCTTTTCTCTTCTCTATTACGCTTTACGTAGTATATGCATGAGCTTGTACATAACATGCCGACAATCTTCGATCTCGTAATGGCCGAGAGGTTGGCGCGCTCGCTTTCTCTGTACATGGTCATGGGCTCATTCCCACCGGCGTCTCTTGAACGAAGTGGTTCGGAGTCCATTTTATTAAAAACTGTAGGTACCGTCCTTAGAAGCTCATCAGTTCTATCTTTTCCGCGTATATCTCGGTTACTTCTTCTTTTTCCTACATTTAATAAAAAAAAAAAATCTCTGTAATTATTTTCCCTTTTCTAAGTCTCCTGTCTTACAATACGCTAACAAAATCAGTCGATATCATACCAACAGATGTTAATTAGTGCTCTTTCATCGTTCTTCACAAAGTTCAATATGACATGTAAACCTTTAAAGATAAAAATACGTACATCGAGTGCATCGCGACACGTCATCGTAACAACAATATAACAACAGTAGTTATTATTATTATTGAAGAAAACTTCAAACTTTACACGCTATGGGTTTTAAAATATTTAAAGCCTGTCTGTTAAAAGCTTTATTTCAAACTCTGGAAGAAAAGGAAATGCCGCGGTCACGCATTTAATTCAATATACTATTCCGCATTCGCCTGGTGCGAGGGAAGTAAACCATCGCTTAGTTCGTGATCTTCGCCGAAAGACAGCACGATTTTAGTAATGGTTGTTATTACCTAAGATGTTTCTACAAACGTACTCCCTCCTTTCTACAATAGCTGAAGCTGATGCTGCTACTATTATTATTATCCTCGACAAAGCAACTTGATTTAATAAATCACGATAAAGATAAGATAAAATTAAATTAATTGTATGGGTGGTCCGCATATGGCTTACACTTAATAAATCACAAGAACAGCAGATGAGAAAACCTACTTGACATCTACAAGAAAATCCGACGCCTCGTCCTCTGTAGGTGTATATGGTGTATAAGGTGTGGTCCCTTTTGTACTGGCCATTCCCTCTAGTTGCTCGTAAGACTGTGATAAACTTCGGCGCCGACGACGGGGTGACATCTCAAGCGATCCACCATAAAACGATGACGATAAACGGCTGTTCATATACAGACTTTGAGCTAGAGCTTCTGCCCTGTAAGTAAACCACACACATTAGAACACGTGAGTGTAAATAAATTACTACAATTATTGCATTTTATTTAGAATCACGAAAGTACGTGTTATATTCCAAAATTAACAAGTATTTTCAAAAGAACTATAAAATGCAACTAACCTAGCATGGACAAGACCAATTGCCATTTCAGTGGCAGCTGATTTAATGGACTTGGCTAAATTCGTCAGATACTGTTTAAACTCCGTGGCACATGACTGAAGCTCATTGAGAAATTGGGCCGAATGAGTGTAACACATTGACGCCATCCTCAACTTCACCTCCGCTGCGTCTGAAAGAAACCCAAGTAAAACTTATCATAGTATTTTATTAAATAAAGCTAAGATCAAACAGTTAATAACATTTACATTCGAATGTACTTTCATCTAATAAAATGGTACATTTATAGATTGAAAGTGATGACATTGTTTAATAAATTCAAGATCACACAAAGCAGGAAACTGAAAACAATTTTCCTTAAAAGTGAGAAAAAGGTCAGTAAAATCAATATGAAGAACAACCGCATCAGAAGACAATAAATGCTAAGGAACGGGTTAGACAAATACAAAAAAACAAATTATTCTGTCGGAAAATGGATATCTGATAAAGACGAAAAATAAGGGTATGTTAATACTGGAAAAACTGTACTATGAAAAATATCACATATTTTTTTTAAAAAAGCAGCACTTACCTGATAAATCTTTCCCGCACTTGACATCGAAAGATCTACAGAACGTAAAACTAAAGGCTTTTGTTTCATCATGTGAGTGTTCTTGGCACATGTTGTAGAGTTCAGCATTTAGGCATGTAATGAGACTGTGAGTTCTTTCCACTAAAGGATCATTACCAATACTCAAGATTCTTTGGTGTTTCTGTCCTTCTGGAGTTAGATCCAACACCTGCAACCCACCGAGGGATCCCTGAACCACCAGCTGGGATCCTGAAAATAATAGCGCTTCCAGTAATTCTTGGAATTTAAGCAGGAATGTAATTCCACAAAAATTTATATTGATCAAAAGTTATGTATAATTGTTCAGTAAATTTCTCTTCTTTCAGAAAATAAATAAATAATGAAAATAAATAATTGTTATAAAAGTTCGCATGTATTTTAAATCATCTTATAAATGGAACAGTAAATATAAAATTTCAAGGCAGTTGAATAAGAAGACAAGCAACAACGTTATCGGAAAAAAAATAGTTATGAAAAAAAAGCTTGTGATCATTTTTACAAGAATTCGTAATTCACCACCGAAGTTATGAAAAGTTCAACTTTCGTTAAATTTAAACTATTCTGTAAAGAGTTAGTTGCTCATGACTAAAGGTGCTATCAAACTATAAATAAACATTTACAATACATTCTAATACTCTTTGTTTCTGTTCCAGCTATTTCAGAACGGAATGAGATAGAAATGGCACAAAACAATTTTGCTAGTTGGTCTATAGTTCCTCCCATTGTTTATCCAGTATCATAAAAACAGCATTTACCATTAGCTCTTCTAACAATAGTTAATGTATATAAAAGTCTGAAATAATTATACAAACTTCGGGAGATGATTACCTGCATCGAAACAAGAAAACAGTTCCTGTGAAGAAATTTCGAAACATGCGTAGTTTCGAAACCAAAGGTGCTCGAAGTTACGGCAACATCTTCACAAATGACGTCATAAATCGACATATAATGACGTAAACAGTATCGGCTCAGCAAATCACAATTGAAGTAGTGTCCTATGTTCATTTTTTGGGAATGCAGCTCATAGGGGATTTCTATTAAAGCATTTTATTCCTTGACAATACAATTCTTGAGTTGCGAAACCTGTCCATATGACACTCCCTCAATCATAAACATAAGTTACATATTGGACACTATTTCAATTGTTATTTACTAAGCCGACACCGTTTACGTCATTGTGCGAGATACATCATTTGAAATGATGCCACCGAAACTTTGAGCACCTGTAGCTCCAAAACTACGCATGCCTTGAAATTACTTCAAAGGAACTCTTTTCTTGTTTTGATGTAAATAATCACCTTACGAAGTTTTTGCCATTGTTTCAGGAACGCATACGAAGTTTTCATATATATTACGTTTATGAAACCAAGAAAGCATTTAACTTACCGAATGTTGCCTGTATTCTGGCTTCCGACATCGTGGCTGTGGCAATTTTTCTTCCTACAATAGTATTGTCTTTCACTACAGCACGTAAGAGAAGAACATTTAAGCGATGGAAATCAAAGGTAACTTCCGTCCGCGTTGTTGGTGGTGGCAGCACTTTACTGTTTTCTGATGACTCACTCTTCTCATTTTCCTGTCTCAGGCTTGAGCACAGGTCATATCTAGAAGAATCTAACGCTTCTGACGTATCTACAAATAAATAATTAAATTATGACACGCACAAAAATCTTCTAAAGGATACATATTGATGCTCACAACATCTCTTCAAAAAACATATATTTAAAGCCAACAAACAAAACACACAACAGGATACGTGCTCAATATGTTGACAGACAAAATTACCAACACAAAGATTTTTAATAACGGTTTAAAGAATCAAAACTACAGAAAGCCTAGGAGCTGCTATCTTGTTCCCTGAGAAAATTCCAGGTTGTTTATATAAATTTTGAAAATAACAGTCTAATCAGATGAGCTTATCCATTTTAGGGAAGTGACATTTGAAACCCGTCTGCCTGAATGAAATGATTCGTAGGTAGGACGTCTGCGCATGTCTACTGCAAACATATTCTTTAGAGTGGTAAACTGTTTTTCCGTATTTCGGTTCTGGGTGTTAGCATAGAAGTAAAATTACCCCATAGTCATACTAAAGATAAGAGGAGGTACATATATACTTAATAAGGGGAATTTACTTAGTCAAATAATCTGCATATTTAATTTTCAAAACCAAATTTTCAATCTCGTTTTATACAAAGAAACTTCGACCAAAATCTTGTTTAATTTTTAAAATATTAATTTCATGAACAAAATGAGCTGGATTTTTTTAAAATTAAAAGTTGAATTTCCTGATTATACAGAATGTCTCTTATGTCCGGAAGTACCCAAATATCTATCTTAATATTTAGGTCTCCCACCTCGCCAGTAATATTCATGATGTAGTCAACTGACTGTATTGGTATATGGATGACTACATACGGATGTCTGCCATAGCAGAAGCGGAGGTCTAGTCTAAACACACAGTAAGTTTGATGGCAGAGAGGTAGAAAAGCAGTTGTGGAAGTAATCCATGTTAAGTGTTTTCGAAGTGTTGATTATTTCGGTGACAAGCGGAAGCTGACAATGAGGAGAAAACGTTGTGGAATCCAGTCATGTACTTATGCTTACATACGACCGATTTGATGTACATTCGAGAGGAAAATGCAAGTTAGTATGAAAAATAAATATATGTTGAGGTGAATAGCTAATTTTTATTCCCGTAATTTATGTTATGAAACAAGTGCAAAGTACTAATACCTTTTCGAAATCTTGATTTATGATATTTCTTCTATACATTTTCTGTAATTTCGATTTCCGCTATTGTACAAAGGGTGACAAGGGTTTCATTTTACCACTAGTATATATCTTTTTGGGTGTCTGTCCTTAACTGCAACCGGTTAGCAACTTCAGTTTAAGTTTCTCAGATGTAATTCCCCCTTTTTATTTAATCAGCAATCAAATGTGAATTATCCTCATAATCATATCAACATATTCTAAACTGCGTTCAATGAATTGCGTGAAATTTGTTTACTTAATTTTTTGGCTTCTTCCACTTCATTTTCTGGTTTCCATCCTTCGGAAACAGAAAAGAGTAACAGGTATCTATTTCATTAAAATTATGACAATCTGGTTCGAATCACAAAACAATAATGAATTGCTGATTATCGAAGGAACACCATTAACTTACTGCTTAACAACTGTTTGTTCAGACTGTAACATGGCGGGTTACCTTGGCAACCCACCGGACGTGACGAAATACGATCGTAGCCCATTAACCATCAGCATTCGCCATCTTGAACATCAATCAAAAGTTTTAAAAAGTAAAAGGGTAGTGTGACACGTAGCATATTGCGAGGCAGATTCAATGCGGCAAGCCATGTTTCGAAATCGGTAAACTAAAACGCGTAATAAGTCGGTGGACCACAGGGAAGCGTAAACAGAAGAAAATGCTGGTAAGGATAGCCAGTAGCGTGCCTATTCAGTATTGATCCTAGATTCGCGACCGTAAACACAAGACCACGAGGCTAGATTTCTGAACATTACTTGTAATCCATCTTGAGAAACCGCTCCGGTATAAATAATAACAGATTTAACTAATTCTAAATGTTATTGCTCGGTATCAACTTCGCCATAGAAGTACAAATCTTAAGATACACGCTACTTCCATTTAAATTCATCCAAGGCTGGTCTACATCATGCTCGCTTTTTCTTTCCCCCAAAAAAACACTTTTTGATATTTTGTAACTGCCAAACGGTATAAGATATCAAAGACTGTTTCCTCTAAAGTTGCTCAAAATTTAGCGTTTGTTGCAAAGTGAGCAAAATTAACCCCTGTTTCTATTTAAAATTTTGAAGTTGCTCCCCTACAGGGGTATTCCCGGGACGCCACTACTTTAAGCAACATTATGACGTGATTCCGCATATGCACTTTGGAATGTGCAATAGGAGCCGAAACTTCTGGTACGGAGAGTAAGAACCACCCTGTATATACGATGTATTTAACTTTTCAATTCTCTAATAAAAATCACTACAACTATCACATGTTAACTATTGATAAGAAATTGCATCATAAATGACGAAACTAACTGCATAAATACACAATAAATAAAAGATTGTTACGCATTTTAGGGGGGAGGGGGAACAGAGGGCCGTGACGAAGAAAGGGAAAAGAGAGATTAAATTTCAGGTGTTTCTGCTTCTACTGCAAACATTTCAGAATTTTAAAAGGTGGGATTTTCTTTAAAAAAAAAAAAAAGAAAAAAAAAGAAAAAAAAAGAAAAGGCGTCCAAAAATCTCTCCTCGGCAGTTTTTCAACAATTCAGAGCTTTGCAGGGCCCGAGCTATTCACTTTAGGTGAAAACGAAAATAAGATCCTAATAGGACTCGGTAATATATATCATATGCAAAATACCGTATTAATCATATGACTAATAGAAGCCGAGTAAAATAATAATAATAATAATAATCGGAAATCTCGGATTAAATTTGGCAACATTGCAACTAATTTCTTGGGAAAGTAGCAACTCGCCAATTTTTACACACGATAAAATATAACATGAGAAAAATATTATAGTCTGAGAGTTTGATTTTTGAAAAGACCCTTCATTTTCATACTTGATGCCAGTGCCTGATGACCTTGGCAACTTTCTTGAGAGACTGTAACTCTTCACACATGTTTTTGTTTTTTTCGGGAAAATAAAAACATACGGGTCTCTCTATTTTGCATATATTAATAGAAGAAAAGTATCAGAGATCTGAGATAGTCAATGGGACAATTTAGCGTTTACCTAGATGAACTGAAATGGAAGTACTCTACAACATGGAAGACAAAATGATCATTTGTTTAAACTCTCCCTCCTTCACAAAACAAACGAATATAAGTTATTAAAAAATCTTACCTGCTGTGTATTCCGTTTCATCCACTGTTTCATATGTTTCCAGTGGCGGATTAGAAATCTTTCTCTTGACACTTGACTTCATTTGTGGAAAAACTCTCTTCACAAAGCCCATCAACTCTACGATAGTTTCTTGATTCGCTGTAATACAAAGAAATAATTAGATACGCTCTCCCATTTACAATGACAATTAAAAATTTTACTGCAAAATTACATGTGATTATGATGTCACTATGAAATTGAACTGAGATTTAAGGTCTTTACGCCATACGGATGATTGGGGGTGAATTGGTGGAGTGAAAGAAATGGGAGGAAACGAGAGAACGCCGAGAAAACCCACACGCACGGTGTTTGTCCACCACAAAGCTCACATAGCATGAGCTGGGATCGAAACGACGACCCCAAGCACTAGAGGTGATCGCTTTACCACTGAGCCATTCAATGACACTGTTAAAGTCTCTTAATTTAGGGTATCAGTTACAAGGTTGCTAATGTCGTAGGCAACCTGCTTCCCCTTCAAACAATTCTACCGTGAGGTTTATATATTACCCCTCCGTTACAATGTGTAAATAAGCTACAAATATATCTATGCTTTAATTTCCATTTTAAAAAATAAATAAATAAAACATACTTATACAAGTGGTTGAATAAAACACACCCGATTCTATTGATTTTATGACACATTCAATGATAAAACTTAAGGTACAATGAATCTTTATGAAACAACCCGATCAATTTTTTTAACTGTTTTAATGCCTTTCTTAAGTATTCCTAAATTACACAAATAGCATTCAGTTCGATTAAAATGAACTTATGACGAAACATACGAAGCTGCTTATCATTATTTCAATATTTCCTACAACTACCAAAACCTATAATCGTCTTCAAAGAATCAACTCTTCAGTTCCTGTTGTATTTTTATTTAATTGTCTTTGTAAGTTAAAGAAAAGGTAAAACTAATGTAATAGTGCCTCAGGCGGTAGTGCGTGTGACAAGAAATCGAGCGGCAAGTGTTCAAATCCAGTTCAGGACGCTGGAGATTTTTCTTTAGTGCTACCATGCCAGGTGCCCTGAGGTGCACTCAGCCTCCTAACAAAACCTGAAGAAACTCTTAAATTAAAAGCACTTAAACAAAGATGAGTTGAAAACAGGACATCAGATATTCAGGCAGCCGATTTTTACGAAAACAACATACAGAATACTGTTTTCGGCCAGGAATTTTCTGAATATGAATTGTTTCTACCTAAAAAAGAGGTGTGATAATGTGGACTTCGATAATGCAAAATATTTTCAAATAACGTGTATCTTCTCTTAGCAAGCAAACAATACTTACTTGCTGAACGTGCCTCGCATAGCGCAGAAACGCACTTTGGATTGTCAGGAGAGCTGAAACGAATCACCGGGACTCTGCTTAGGACCCGGTCTGACACGGTAACTCAGTGGGGAAAGCAGAGTTCTAAATTCTTTCATTGTTATACAATGTTGCGTTTGAAGATTGTTTCTCTCAGGATGACCGGTACCGGGAGTGTTACCCCAGAGCACAAAAAATAAGCCATCGAAAAGTTCCAAACAATAGTAATAAGATATGGAAATAAGTCTTATATCCCCGGAAAGAACAAAAAAAATTGTGCAAACAACTTCCCCTCAAACAGACTATTCTGAAAGAACTTGTGATAACAAAATACAATATTGATTGATTCAAGCCACAGGAAGAAGAGTCAAATCGGGTCAATACAGGATCACCGCGTCAACATTCAGTTACTGCCTTAAGATTCAATTATTGGGTATTCGGGTCACAGAGTGATTCGGGTCAAGCTTCGGACCGGCTCGCCTATGTTCGGGTTACCAAAAGTGACCTGATTTAATAGTTAGATATAAAAGTTGCTTTCAAAACTTAGGAAGAGTATATTTTACTTTATTATATCAATAACATTAACGAATTGAAACCATACTCACCTATTATATCGAGGTTGTTGAACTGAATAGACGCTATCTGAAGAGCTTCAGCAGAATCATCATTTGAAGGGCAATTTGGACTAACAAACAGAATTTCTATCGTAATCAGTGCTTCGGTATCTGGCATCTCGAGGTTACTTGAAGAAGGATGCGCCCATAAATGCGGTGTAGGCAGTGGAGACGTCACACCCGGAGGAGAAGGAATTTGAAATGTTGGAGAAGTTGCTGGAAAAGAAGAGCAAATACTAAAATACAACCAACAAAATCAATGAACGTCTCGAGAAAGGATCTTTTTCTCATCCCGAAACCAACATTTACTGGACAGTCATCTATCGAGTTTCGCGAGTAAAGATACCATCGACGCGGCAAAAGAAGTTCCATTATCCATTAGGAAACCGCAAACATTGGAACAGACACACACTTGACAATTTGAAACCTGTCAGCCACACATTATTTGAGCCAAAGTATCTGTGTTGAGCAAATAAATAAATAAACTTGCATCACAATCAGGTATTTGTCATCCCCTTAGAGAGCCCATGACTAACTATTATGGTACTCCCTTTAAGAGTAAATAAACCTACTACAGGTAAAAATTTTTTGTTGAGAAATCCTCTGCAATTGTGTAGTGCGAAATAATAGATTCGTGCAGTTCTACATACACAGAGAATTGGCTATGCTGTGGTAGTGTATAGAGATCAGGTTCAGGTTCCGGTCAGAACGGCTGTCAATTTTTCTGTTAATTTCAATATTTACCATACACAAGGTTATTTGTGAAAAAAGGTAATAAAATAACATCTGAACTTATTTCTTATTTCGGTCTGAGCATCGCTCTGCGACTTACGAGCATAATTTTTTGAACACCCTGTACATGACATGATCATCTTTATGAACCCTGAAAACTTACCCTCGGTATCATTCAAAATATAAAAGTTAGAAAGAAAAGTGAGTTTAAGGAAAATTAAACTGATAGCGATATTCCTTCTGAAGCGCGGACCAAAACAGAAAAACAATATTGTGTTTTCGATTCCTGTTCTGATTGAATTCGAATTTATTTATGGTCTTTAGGAAGTTATGGCTCAGATCCGGGCGGGGTAGGAGAAAGAATGCGGGAAGCAGTTGGCCAGGACCTAAGTTGTAAGTACCATCCCGACATTTGCCTGGTATGACTAAAGAACAACTTTCGGAAAATCATCAGTCAGGAAGGTAGACCGCTGGTATCGAAACCAGGACCTTTCGAATGCGAAGGCAAGGCTCTACCAACTGAGCTATGGAGGCTTGGTGATTCCTTTTCTGATGTCTAATTTTGGTTGAAATTAAATTATAAATCCAGAAGTGATAATGAGGACACAAAGACAAGCAAAGTGATCCTATAAATTTTATTTTTTAACAGGGAATTACTGATATATTAATTTGAATTTTATTTAAGCCCTTTAGGCAACTTTGGCTCAGGCTGTATGGATGGGTGATTTGGTGGAATGAAGAAAGTGAGGGAAAGGAAAGATTCCCGAGAAAACCCACGCACACGGTTTGTCCACCACAAAGCCCAGTTGATATGTGAAGTTCAAGTTTCTACTTCAATCGAACCGATATGCTGAAGGATAACAGATCACGTGAGAGTTATAGATCAGAGTGCGTGTGTCACACAACACTAAAACTGACTAGAAATTAGTAACTATAGATTAAGGTCATTCTTAAATTCTCCAATACAAAATATTAACGAAATGGATTTACTAATACCCGTCTTGTAAAATGAATTCTTGTTGGTTGTAGTGAAAGGGTGTTGAACCACCTTTTCCCTCTTTCTCTGTTTCATCAAGACAAGTCTTTGACAACACGCTACGCTGAACGCTCGTTATTAAAATTTCCCATCGAATTAACTGTACAAGAACCACGACTAAAATGGAACGATTAACTCATGTAGCAGACAACGGACGAAGCTGAGAGACCTAAACATGGACAGCTTAGAAACAAACATGGGTATTACCTGTGAGCTCATTCCAATTCGGGTAAAAATCAAATTCTACAGATTTCGCAAAATACAGCTGAGAAAGCCTGTGTCCTCGGATAAAAGTCCTCTATTTCCAGATTTGTTTCAAGCATCGCTAACTTACATGCGAATAAAAACTCGAATTCTTTTTAACGTAATCCTTGTGTACAACAATTTCCAGCTGAACTTAGCAATGGAGAAAGACAAGAAATTATGCATTTTACTTCCCGTCTCGCTAAAGAAAGTGGTGCTAACAAATCTTGAAAATATGAGGAAAAAGAACAGAATTCTTTCAGACGTTGACGAGCAGTCTTCAAATGGTGAAGTAATTGTTCACTCACTTTTCTAACGTTTCCAAAGCGATGTCCGTCCGCTCTCATGATCGCAGAAAAAAAAACGCCTAGATATTTTGTATAACAAGTATAATAGAAGAGTGAAATAAAGATTTAGAAAACAATGAAAAAGAAAACACTAGTGATTTGCGTGGCGCTGACATCATCTATGAAGCGTGTGACAGTGGAGTCAGATACGTAACTTGTGGAGAGGTTAAAATTGATATGGTAAATTACTAAAGGTGCAACACTGCGTTTGCTAGTATAATTGCTGTAACGTAAGGTGTCCTGTTAAGGATGAATGAAAATCAATGATTACATGATGTAGAGTAAACTGGTTGTGTTTGAAGTTTCGTAAATATATGGTACTGTGTTGTTAGCCTAACTATGACAGTTGATGACACTTTGGGGGGGGGGGGGGGTTAAATTATGCCGAGGGTTAGGAGAGTAAGTGCCCACGCCTTATGCAGACACTCACGGTCTGTGTAAGAACAGTTGAATAGTTTTTTGGAAGTAATGTAACAGAAATGAAGACTTTTGTAGCGCGGTCTACATGATTTTTGGTTTTGTATAGGACGTGTGCATATTTAATGCTGTGATTCTCGTTAAGTAAATGTTTAGAGGCAATATCAATTGTTGTAAGATATAATGTCAGAAGCATTATGTTAAATTAAACTGTATATAATTAAATATTATGAAAGTAAAAGTGAAACCGGAAAAACAAATTATTTTAGGAACAAACGTGAAAACGGAAGAGAATTTCTGGCCATAAACAATTTGATTACTACGTTTAAAAAGAAAACAAAAATGAATATAAAGAAGAGAACAACATAGACAAAATCAAAGTTTCTATGCTAAGTGTTAAAGTACTTTGTGATAATTCACGAAGAATATAGAAATGCATACTAGTTAATTTGTGATAAATTACTGATGAATATATGAAGATTTTTTTATGTAAACCTGATATTACGTGCATACAAATGAAGTAACTTGTTTACCTTAGTAACTAAGAGTATCATGCCTTAACTTTTAAAATATGTTATTTCTTATGTGAAAGAGTACCGATGAAACTGAACTCTACCATGTGCACAGAGTGTAATGGATCCATATACACCATTGAGGAAAAGAACAGTTAAATAATTTTACAGTCTCCACAAGTTACGTAACTGGCTCCCCTGTCACACGTTTATAGAAGTTGCCATGCAAATCACTAGTGCTCTTTCTTTTTCTTGTTTTCTAAATCTTTACTTCATTTTCCAACTATACACTTTTTTTTTTGTTCGTTCGTTGGTTTTGTTTTGTTTTAATCATGAGAGCGAAACTAGCTTTCGAAACGTTAGAAAAGTGAGACCACAATTTCGTCACCATTTGAAGACTGTTCGTCAACGTCAGGAAGTACCAATCAGCATTTGTTTAGTCTCCAGCGCATCATAAATTTCTTTTTACAAGGTTTTTGAAAACACCTTCATATTAACACTAACCACACTCCGAATTCCATTCCCACTCGCTTCCCAGTACGTATAATCGCTGTAAAGACAGATACTAAGCTTGATCGATCCAAGAAGCATACAACATCAAACGTCAATACCACCCTTCAACATGCATTACTACTACGTCAAACATATCTAAAAGCATACCACTTTCGAAACGCTGTAAACTAGAGGACCAACAACAGTATGAGAACAGCAGTCAATTCATTTTGGCAAGTACTCTTGAAAAGTGCACTCGCAATATGTGAAAGGATGCAAATATAACGCTACGGAAATATTTTACACTACACTGGATTTACTATACAATACTAGACTTACATACACTTGGCGTTCACAGAATTAGCAACCATGTAGTCAGACGGGGAGACCGCGGTGGCTCAGTGGTAGAGCGCCCACCTCTGATGCGTGGAGTCCTGGGTTCGATCCCGGATTGTGCCATGTGCAACAAACATCGAATCCATGGGTTTTCTTGGGGTTCTCCCTTTTCTCCCAGTTTCTTTATTCCACCATTTCTCCCATCATCATTCATTTGTCCTGAGCCAAAGTTGCCTAAAGGTCTTAAATAAAATACAATGAAGACCTCCGGAGCCGCACAAAATATCGTAGCTGCAAAACAACATCTGCGTTCCTCTGTTCCTGGTGTATTACAAGATACTCATGATGAGTGATGGCAAAAATGAGACCCAAGAAAGACACGATTGCCCGTAAATCATGCGCGTCTATCACAGAAATGGGTAAACAGTACCATGGGGCACACAAAAACCATTCTTGCAGGTGCAATATGCAAGACACGCTCGATTACAAACTTGACGGATTGTTGTAATTCCGTGAACATTCAGTGTATTTCATTTAATAAAAGTACAAATACGGATTATTAACAGCACACATTTTTACGATGCAAGTGCAATTTTACGACGACAACGTGCGCACTTTTAAAACCAAAATGACTTGCCTGTTAACGTCGAAGGCCATTGCTTCGACAGTAATCCTTGCGAACTATCTTCAATACGAAATATAAGAACAACATAAATAAATGTAATAATCATTTATTCTAGTATAAACAAAATGTATGGGTACAAGCGGTATCAGAACCACATGTTACATATTGTTAAAAACAAAAGTCCCATGAAATTAATGCCGATGATCTCAAGGGACTATTGTCAACCACACTCCTCCAAAGACAGCAAAATAATTATAAGTACTGCCAGTGGTGCAAAACAAACTAAAACTTAATAAAAAAAACACACACACTGTTATTTATATTAGATATGACTACAAACTGCAGCATAAGAAGATAACACACACACACACACACACACATATATATATATTTTATATATATATATATTAAATCACAGACATATTCAAAGTGGATGAGGCCTCTCCCCGAAGGCAGGAGTTGGTCTACTGCTCCCACGCTGACCAGACGGGTTGGGAGAGGAGAGCCGAAGCTCTCACTGTGATCGCCAATGTATTTTATTCACAGCAGCTCCCCAATTGTCCTCACGATGCTGGGTCAACACCGAAATTTTTGAGCCCCCACCGGGAATCGAACCCAGGACCGCTCGCACTGAAGTCGAGTGTGCTACCGACTAGGCTACGCAGAAAATAAATTTAAGACAAATGAAGGACAAAAAAGGATAATACTTACAGCTTACTTTCGCATTAGATCACACATATTCACATGTACACACAAAAAAGCCACTATATTTCGTGTATTCACACTTTTTCAGGTAGAGAGGAAGAGAGCGAAGTTCACGTGTTCACAAAGTACAAGTTTGAAGAGACAGTGGCGACACGCAGCGGACAAAACATCAAAACTGGAGAACAACTGACTGCTGTAGCGCGTAGATATCCGGAACTTGAAATAATAATAACTGTATAGCGTGTAAGTACAAGGTGGGATCGTGGGTCGAAATGTGTTGAAAATGCAGAGGATAATGGGAGCTTACAGTTATTGAAGATTAAGCCCAGGTTTTATTTTCGCGCTCAAACCGTGAACAAAGGCATTCTCCCACACACGGCGTGTTGAGGTGCTGGTCGTAGGGGGTAACATGTGGATTATGGAAATCAGGAAAGATAGATCAAAATTGGTATTGTGGGACTCGGTGTGCAAGGAAACTGGGGCATCCGGTTTGTTGATAGTACAGAAGTGACGATGGTTATTTATTCGAATGTTAAGAGCACAGCTTGTTTCCCCCATATAAAAGGCATCACAGAACTTGCAGGTTACGATGTATATAACATTAGGGGTGTGGCATGTACCCTTGGGATTGAGGGTGTACCGACCATTAGCAGTATTGATAGTGATTGTGGGAGAAGTGATGAAAATGGAGCAGACCTTACATCTGGGTCTCTGGCATGTCTGTGCGCCGGTTTGGTGTGGTGGCAAGGAGAGATTCGTACGGACCAAGATGTTTCTAAGGTTAGGTGGATGTTGAAAAACTAATGTAGTTGTGTCTGGGTCAGATTGGAGAATGTGGAATTAGAGTGTAGGATATGTTTGACCTTGGTTAGTTTAGGATGGAACTGGGTGATTAGAGCCGGTGGGTTGGAGCCTCCCAACGCCTCCTCTAGTCAACCGAGGCTACCTTCAACCTTGTAACCAAACAGATCCGCCGTGCATCCTCACACACTCAACCCACTCAAAAATTAAACCCACCGTCGCCCAATCCACCGGCTCTAATCACCCAGTTCCATCCTAAACTAACCAAGGTCAAACAAATCCTACACTTTAATTTCCACATTCTCCAATCTGACCCAGACACAACATCAATATTCCCCACCGAACCTAGATTAGTTTTTCAACATCCACCTAATCTTAGAAACATCTTGGTCCGTACGAATCCCTCCTTACCACCACACCAAACCGGCGCACAGACATACCAGAGACCCAGATGTAAGGTCTGCTCCATTTTCATCACTTCTCCCACAATCACTATCAATACTGCTAATGGTCGGTACATCCTCAATCCCAAGTGTACATGCCACACTCCTAATGTTATATACATCCTAACCTGCAAGTTCTGTGATGCCTTTTATATGGGGGAAACAAGCTGTGCTCTTAACATTCGAATAAATAACCATCGTCACTTCTGTACTATCAACAAACCGGATGCCCCAGTTTCCTTGCACACCGAGTCCCACAATACCAATTTTGATCTATCTTTCTTGATCGCCATAATCCACATTTTACCCCCTATGATCAGCACCTCAACACGCTGTCTGTGGGAGAATGCCTTTATTCACGGTTTGAGCGCGAAAATAAAACCTGACCTTAACCTTCAATAACTCTAAGCTCCCCTTTTGCTCTGCATTTTCAACACATTTCGACCCACGATCCCATCTTGTACTTACACGCTATACAGTTATTAATATTTCAAGTTCCGGATATCTACGCGCTACAGCAGTCAGTTGTTCTCCAGTTTTGATGTTTTGTCCGCTACGTGTCGCCATTGTCTCTTCAAACTTGTACTTTGTGAACACATGAACTTCGCTTTCTTCCTCTCTACCTGAAAAAGTGTGAATACACGAAATATAGTGGCTTTTTTGTGTGTACATGTGAATATGTATGATCTAGTGCGTTAGTAAGCTGTAAGTAATCCTTTTTTCTCCTTCATTTGTCTAAAATTTACCTTAATTTGCCTTCCCGGCTTTCCTTTGTATTAGTTATATGTATATATAACTAGCACAAAGGAAAGCCGGAGGGTAATTATACTTGAAAACGTGTATATGCACGAAATATAATGACTTTTTATATGTGAATATGTGTGTGATCTAATATGAAACTATAAGCTGTATTATTCTTTTTTTTTCCTTCATTTGTCTTAAATTCACCTTATATATATATATATATATGTGTGTGTGTGTGTGTATGTTTCTTCACATGTATAGTTTAAGAACACAATTGTCACTATAAAGACATATTTTATAAGTATATTTAGTTTAAATTTCTTGGAGGACAAAATGATATTGCATTCGAATTAGGTCACATAGAAATTGAAAAGAAAAGTTTACTCTCATGTTGCAATTATAGCTAGAATTTGTTTGCAGTCAATAACACATTTAAAGATCACTACGCACATTGAAGATCGTTTACATTATCTACAGTTTTCTTCAAATTTCAACCGGGAAGCTTTTCCAAGGCTTTTGTCCTAAGTTCACCAGCGAACATCGTGGTAATTGACATAATGCTTTAAACCATATTATGTTCTGGTTGAGGTATGTCACCCATTATGACTTGCAGGATTAAGAATTTAAGAAATACATCACATGGAATAAGTATAATATTAGGAAACATTTTCCATAATATGCATTTAAATTAAGGATATTTCACACAATGATATACATTAATTCGCAATTAAAAGCGAAGTGTATTTCACTTGTACGTAGTATAGACAGTAAACAGTTATATTAGTGTTTAAATCGAGTACCTGAGCCTACAGTGGGCTCTGCATTGCTAGAATTTTAATTACGTCCAAGATAAAATGACCAATTTTCCATAATCTTTTCAGGAACACTTGTAACGGACATGATGTTAAGGCATCAGAGATATGATGTATAATGATATATTAGGCTGTTGCAGAATTATTTAGTGATATTTTGTGTTTGTTGTAGAATAATTAATGTTATTCAATGTCTAGTATACGTGAACAATATAAACAACGCTTCGCCAAAAACCTAGAGTTTTGAGCCGTTTTAATCAATGTTTTTTTGTTTTTTTTTTAATGATAAAATAAACGAAAAGAAGAAAAGAATTTAATGAAACTTAATAGAACTAGATTCTTAATTCGAACTCAATTTTAAAGCTACATTGAAACAGGTGAGTTCTATGATAATCAATGATATATGAAGACATTTATAATGTTATGAATGAAAGCCATATCTATGAAGAATATTGACAATTATGGTACAATGAAATGTGGCAACAATGTCAACAACTATGTTGATACTTGATAAGTTATACAAATAAATCTCTTCTATGTTGAAATCATCTTACTTATTATAAAAGAGATATTCTCTTTAGGACAGAGATACATATTTTATATATTTTGGAAAGAAGTCGAAGGGATCCTTTCACACTTAAACATTGGAGCAGTAATACATAAAATGGGCATGGCATACCAGAACTAAAATCTACATGCTCCAATTGGCAGAAATGTTGTATTAGCTCATATTTTACAAACATATCATATACACGAATAAAAAATATTTTTAAAATTCCTCCATTACTTAGATGATTCTGGGTTCATCTGATATTATTTCCGCTGGCATGGATCTTCTTTAGCAAAATCAAGTTGCTGCGTAAAAGTTTCACATGACTCACTAAGGTTTGTTCTCGCAACTAACATTGCTTGAAAGGACTCAAATCATTTGCGACTTTCCTCTGTTCAACCCTTCATGAAATAATAATAATAATAATAATTCCTACACAGGGGCAATATTATTATGTTTTGCGGTATGAACCATTATTATTGTTGTTTTACAATTTTTGGAAATCGGGGACAGAAACAGCCGGGCACGAGAGTGCTATTTCGGGGACTGTCCCCGAAAATAGGAGACGAATGGTCACCTTAGTCTAAGAAGTTCTATATATATATATATATATATATATATATATATATATATAAATAATAAAACAAAATGATATATGAATAGTTTTCGAATATATAACGAACTCCATCACGAAATTCGTACGAGAAGTATTCAAGTTTTGAGATTGCTGCACTGATAAATTACACTCAGTACCCTCGAAAAAAAATACATTTCAATACTTGAAGAAAGTGTAGTAAATGTTCAATGTCTACGGAACTGTTACGTCACATAATAGGTGAATCCAGGTCAGAATGTTTTGCAGAACCTCCCCGTACACTAATGCTAAAGTATATCTGACGACTGCCTCGAACGCTCAAAATATTTAACACACTGCTCTCTGTATCCCATATTATGAATATGTATTTCACGTACGAAAGACATTCAATTGTAGAAAAAAACTGTACTAAAACTATTTTCTAGCAGTTTTAGTTTTAACGTGAAATAAAATCCCATACTTTCTAAACCAATTGCACTTTAACTTCTTCACTTACTGATAAAAATACTGCATAATATCAAGAACGCACACGCCTGCAAATTCCCTATAAATATTCGGAATACTCTTCTGCACTTATGTATATCGTCGCTTATGCATCTTACGTATATCGCCGAGTTAAATTTGTTTCACATATGAATGACTACTTCTTATCTTGCTTGAAAAATAGATCGTCAATAAATTAAACTTTCTTTCTTCTAGTGATGCAAATCCGAAATTAAATTTACAATTTCAGTAACTTACCTCTTCCAAACGAAATATTCTCCGCTTGCAGATTAGACAAGGCTTGCGTTAATGCCACTGGTGACGTTGGTTTAGCAGGTTTCTGGCTGTGATCAGGAGATCCTGGAGACGTTGGTGAAGTTGGTTCGCTGTCTCTTAAACTTCCACTTACACTATCCATACTGAAAATGTTTACGTAACATGTTAATCATCATGTAATATCGTTAGATATGCATATGTATATGTAAGCAGATAAAAATAAAGCGTTTGTTGCACTCCGAGATTATCAATGAGATACTTTCATTTACGTATATGGGTCATTCTCCAGAAACAGGGCTTTTTGGCTAGGAAAAAAAAAGAGATTTAAAATTGTAAAAGAGCTTTGTTTTTAGGAATTTTGGAAACATTGAAGATACTCAAAGATCAATATGATATTATTGATTTATTCCATTTACAAAATATAAAGTAATTTCCACGGAGTTGATGTCCATGTTGTACTTTTTCACCGTTGCCATGTTCCTTACAATAAGAACGCAATTCTACACAATGAAGCATGAATAAATGTTAAAAAAAAAAAAGAAGATATACTTAACATCTGCTTACGATTATTGGAAAATTAAAATAAAATACTATGATTATGAATTCCATGGAGTTGATGATGAATAAGTGAGACACACCTGACTTTAACTCTTCTACTCCACAATAAGTCGACTATAGAAGCATGTTCCTTCCAGTTGCACTGAAAGAAGACTAGGATGGATGTATCCTGTCTAACGCATGCAAGAATGTGTAGTGCTGCCAGATTCACACTTTTATTACAACATTTTTAATCAATCCATGTCTTAAACATGAAAATGAAGGTAAGTTTCGTTTCATGGGGTTGACGTTAAGCATATCTGAAGCTAAATAACATAAATATTATTAAAATAAGAAAGTGGATAGAAACTGGCCGTTATAAGAAGTGTTTTAAGAAGCAAATAAAGTAATTTCGAGTTTATCTTTATTAAGAAACTATACAAAATGCCCCATTTCTGCAGAATGACTCATATATCCTCCGTGAAATCGTGCTATTTAAGAACTTACACTCTAGGAAGACATTTTTTTTACGCCCGGAAGACCAATATAATCTATAAATAAATGCACATATATAATCCTTATTGTCCTCTTTGATGACGGAAAAATTTCTTCGCTAACTTCTTGTTGAAATACAATATCTCAAAGCATGTGACGTACAACTTCAATACCTTAGTAACGCTTATCTGCTAGTTCCATAAGGATCTCGTGGTGTGGATTAAAATTAGCTCCACGCTTTCGAGCCCATTCTGGGTTCATTATGAAAGAACAAACAAGGTTTTGGCGTAAGTAAAAGGTGAAAGAGAGAGATGGAAATGGCTAAAAAATTACTAATCTGCGTCAACTTTGCATTCCCACCATAAGAGGTCATATATCAACTAATGTAGATCCAGTGTTGTCAGTTTGTGAAGGAGGAAATTCAACGCTCTTTTGGTTATTTTCTGTACTTGTTCTCGGAATAAAATTTTACAATAAAATAACCCAATCTTTGTTTGACATACTGAAAACAGGATCAACTTTCCATTTCAAAACTTCGCATAACATCTTATTTTAAACAGAATTTCAAATATAACATGTTCTACTTGTAGTTTTCGATTTTTAACCTTGGTTTTTCATATCCACGTAACGCCTTCTTGAACTGAGGCGTGTATATATTCAGCAAAATAACATCACGTGGACGGGTCATACTTTTTCGATTTCAAGAAAAAGTACAGAAAATAATCAAAAAAAATTTTGATTTTCCTCCTTCTAAAACTGGCAACACTGGATCCACATCACTTGACATATCGCCTCGTACGGTGGGATGCTGAAATGGAAGCAGATCAGTAAATTTTTAGCCATCTTCGTTTCTCTGTTTTACCTTTTACTTACCCCAAAACCTTCTTCCTTGAGAATGAACCTGGAAGGGCCGGGAAAGCTTAAAGTATTTTTAATCCACTCCGCAAGGCATTAAGGAACTAGCAAGTAAGCGTTATAATTATATAACTCGTCCACGTGATGTAACTTTATACAATCTTTCTTTTAATATATTTGTACTCTTTCCAATTTCATTTACATTTTTAAATATACGTATCCATATAAAGAAAACATTTACAACCAATAAATCGTTGTTCGCCTGAGGAAGCCTTCCGGGGGAAGGTTAAAAATATCTAGTTTTTTTTTTTTTTTTTGTCTGTGTGTGTCACCAAAGAAGACAATAATGATTAATATTTACAAAGATACATATTACTTTTTAAACTATACTTATTCAAATAAACATTACGTTAAGGTCTAGACTATATCCTTATCCGAACTAAAACCAAAGAGGAGGACGCATTTTAGTTTTTGATAAAAGTTTTTTAATTTTATTTATGGCCTTCACGTATATAAACCTCAGGCCGGCATAGAGGAGGGGAAAGGATGTGGGAAGGTGTCGGCCAGAGCCTAAGTTGAAGGTACCATCCCGGCATTTGCCTGGTGTGACTGAGGATATACCTGAAAAAAAAACAGCCAGAATGATCGGCCGCTGGTATTGAGCAAACGATCTTCCGAATCTATGCCAACGCTCTACCACTGAACCACGACTGCTCGATGAATGGTAAAATTCTTAGTCTAGACGGAAACGTCATGTTTATTTGAATAAGTGTAAGTTGCTCACTATAAGATGTTCACGGCGAATACACACGCAAGTAAAGGTTTTACATAATTAGTTTCAATTATAAGTTAATCAGAAGAGATACACATTTCACGATATACTACAGGCAAATAATTTAAATCAACCTGAGACAGTCCAATTCAACTCATTCGCGTCATTCCCTATTCATAAAGCGTAACGTAGAATGATCTTGAAATTTTAATAAAAATGCAAAAATATATTTTAATGAATCAAATTATGGATTCTAATGAGCGGAAATATTATAAACGAAATAAATATTACAACATGAAACAGATTTATTAATAAGCTATTGTCCCCTTTATTAGATACCATATGTATAACGGAACAAATAATTCCCTTATAAACATTTAATTTCTCAGATTAACTCAATTTATTCTACACGATATTGCATAGTACGAATGTACAGCATTCAGTGAGAAGAAACTTAACGATTTTCTCCATGAATAAAAACGGTTGCGTGTATATACATCCCCTGCTCTCAATTTTTAGGAACTTACAAAGCACCAGTGCTTAGTGCTTAATCTTTCCAGAAAGCTAACTATGAAAGACAATGCGCAATTCCAAAACTAACAGTAAAAATAGATAAGCAAATAAATATTTAAGAATAAATAACGCAATAAATTTCTATCCTACCTCACATGCTTATGACTAGCAACCAGTAGCTCAAAATCAGGTCCAAACGTTTGTAAGGCATCTACCAGAAGTAAACTATGAACACTTAATGTGACGCTTGTATCGAATGGCTTTTTCGTATACGAGGCTCGGACACCAGAAACTTGGAGTTCAGCAACACTCCTTCCTCTGGATTGAATCTGAATTTAAAAAATAAAAAAGAAGTTTTAAATCCTTCCAGTCATTACATTAAAAAAAAAAAAGTAATAAACCTATTGCAAAAGCACGCAATTTGGATCCAATAAATCTCGTGGAGAGAAAACGGGCATTTTCTTACCTGTTAGTGTGCTCTCGTATATTAAACACAAACAAATAAGTAAACTCGTGATAAATTTCGCGAGCCGGTACGCCATTGTCAAACGATGGGGAAATTGAAAGGATACGTAATATTGTGGTGAGTACGGCTGAGAATGCTGAACTGTTCGTTGAAAGTGCCAGAAAGGGTATAAGAACAATGTTGCCAGACTGTGATGTCACGTCCGTGCTCGCATTCGTATGAAGGTGGGGAAAAATACAGAATAAATAAACAAACAGAAACTGTTGAATAATTTTTACCGAATGTAACGAATAAATTATATGTTATCTGTGTTATGTGTTGAGTGTTTTATTTAGTATGGAATCCAACGCTTGTCCATTGGTCCTGTCAACAATAAAATTAAATACACCGTAAACTAAAATTCATCAAATTTGAAGAAAATGAGTGTATTAATTTTTTGGACATTACCATATACAGGCACAACAACAGATTTCAAACTAGTGTGCCTGAAACCTATCGCAGGGGACCAATATGCATGCTAAGTCGTTCCACTCTAAGCAAATAACACACAACGTTTGGTTTAATTTCTTCCTACAACCACACAATCTATGTACCAACCAATATGACCTAGAAAATGAAATACAACCGATAAATATACGCGGAGAAAACGGATACTACAAAACAGAACTCCTCGAATGGAACAAACAGGAAAATTACGCTTCACAGAAAATAAACGACAAGTTAGCGACAGAAAAACAGAGATCCACAAATGGGTCAGTTTCCCGTCTTATCCAACATTAACCAACAGATTAAAGAAATATATACAGGAAAATAGCCTTAAGCCAATATCGGTCCCACTCATTCCTACGGAGAAAATTTTTACGACACTCAAGAGTTATTTTGTACCTACGAACGTATATGCTGTTACATGCGAATGTTAAGAACAATACGTAGGCCAAACTAGACTCAAAGTGTCCGTTAGGGTAAACGAACACGTTCGGGATGCCAAACAACCACATCCCACTCCAGGTTAATCCAACACCTCAAAAACACACAACATAGCATTACGGATGTATCCATTGTACATAAATCATATTCGGCGATCGAAAGAAACATACGAAAGTGCATATATTCTTAATTTTAAACCAAAATTAAATATCGATAAAGGTCCAATGGACAAGGGCTAGATTCCAATACTAAATAAAACACTCGACTGTTACAGATAACAGATAATTTATTCGTTATATCCAATAAAAAAAAATTAAATGGTATTTGTTGCTGTTTGTTTGTTTGTTTATTATCTATTTTTCCTCCCATTTTCATATCAATGCGAGCACGGACGTAACGTCCAATCTGGAAACATTGTTGTTATACTCTTTCTGGCACTTTTAACGAACAATTCAACATTCTCAACCATACTTACAGTGTTATCTTTCCATAATCCTTTTAATTTTCCCATTTTTTGACAATGCGAGCGCAGACTCGCGAAATATATACGATTTTATTTATTAGTTTGTATTCAATATTTGAGAGAATTATAGCAGTACATAAAAAATATCACTTTTTATTGGCAAACATTCTGAGTCCAAAAATCTCACATTAAATTGTACAGTTTCTTGGTTTGTCCCAGAGAGGGATATTTTTATGACCCTATGGTAATTATTAATCCTAATTTGAATATTCGTTTATAGATGTTACACACATGAGAGAAATCAGTGAAAATTTGGAAAACTTTTATCCATAGCTGTACCTGTAGAATTCATATTCATAAAAAACAGAAATAAGTAATAGGAAACTAACACAAAACTATGTAATACTATACCTCCAAAGACATTTGATCAATACAAAATTGCGCTATCAGTAAGCGTGCTTCTTCCGTCAAATCTCTGGAGATGCCCTCTTTCTCACATCTACCGTCAACGTTTAGAGGTTCTGATGCTACGTCCTTGTTTTCGTTGCTTTTTAAATTCGATACCTGGGATCTGTAAACAATAAAAGTTAGTTCAATTCTTAGACTAGAAACACAACAACAGCATTCTCATCCCTTTCGGTCAGGTAATTGAACAATCATGTTCTTTAGCTTGCTTCTTTGCAAAGTTATTCATGTATCCTTCACCAGAAAGCCACAAAGTAAATACCACTAATTAAAAAAAAAAAAAAAAAAAAAAAAAAAAAACACCGGCGTAAAGCTAAATTTTTCATGTTCGAAGGAGGTATATTTTTATTATACTGTGTTTCTCTGAAATAATGCCCCAACTTCGGGAGATGATTTACATAAAAACAAGGAAAAAGTTTCTTTGAATAAATTCTTACATCTGCTAAGCTTCAAAGACACAGGCACTCAAAGTTATGGTGGTATCGTCACAAATGACTTCATAGCTCGACACATAATGACGTAAACGGCGTTGACTTAACAAATCACAATTGCAGCAGTACCCAATACCTATTTAAGTTATGTTTATGATTGGCAAATGCAGCTTGGAGGGGATTTTTATGTACTTGCCCTATTAAACCATTTAACTCCTTTACGTGGCGAAACTTGTCTGAGTGGAACGCCTAATCATAGGCACTGCTTAAATAGATGTACTACTTGTGATTTTCTATTAGGATTGAGAAAAATCACGATTTTTTCCCAAAAAAAAATTTTGTTGATTTTTTTTTTTATTATTATTTCTTTTATTTAAATCAAAATATTTGATTTAAATAACTTGCGGCACTGAAAAAAGGAAATAAGTAGTTTTTCTTTTCCAAATGCCTTACCCAGTAAAACCTAAGTAAAAGTCACGAATATATGGTGTTCGCTGCGAAAGATAGCCCAGAAAATAGGCAATTACAACAACTTGGAATAACTTTTAAAAGGAAGGAAACTATGGCGTTACTTACTTATGGTGTATTTTACAAAGAAAGTAAACGTGTAGCAAACTTCTACGATACTTTCGTCGATATACGATGAATGGTTTCAGAGACGTATACACCGTAATTAAGTTCGAAAAACAAACAATATACAATGGCTTATATATGTCGGCGTTCATTCTAAATGACGTCTGTGTCTTCCTCTCATCCTAAGCGATTGCAAATTTTATAATCGCAATTGCCTCTTTTCTCCAGGCTACATCTTCCTAACAACATATTCTAGGATTTAAGTTAACTATGATAACTTTTAATTCATTTCAGCTTTCAGTTTTCTTTTCAATTTTCAGCTCTCAAAATTGCACATCAATTTCGAAATACACTATCACAATATTCCATAAAGTATGAGAGCTATTTTGGAGCCGCAGTCAGTGAGTGGTAGAGTAGAGCGCTCACCTCCGGTCCGTGGAGTCCCTGATTCGAACCCGGCTCGTGCCATGTGGTGATCAAAAACCGTGTACGTGGGTTTTCTCAGGGTTCTCTCGTTTCCTCCCACATTCTTCATTCCACCAATTTTCCCATCATCATCCATTCGGTCTGATCCAAAGTTTCCTAAAGGTCTTAGATAAAATTCAATTCAATGATAGCTATTTAATGCAGTCAAATCAATAGAGGATACGCAGGATCATTTTCATCCTTCAGCATACTCATAGGTACACTTTATACTTCCATTGAGTATAAATGGCTTTTGAGCAATTTGTGAAAAAATAAAATAATTTGGTATAAATGCACACAGTAGGTAATGTTACGAAACAACAATTTTTGTTCTGTAAACAAAAACTGGATGTTCTGTTTTCTGTGTGTTCGTTTTCATATGTATTACAAAAATAAACATATTTGTAATACAAATTGTAAACTTATAATTGTTAATGGTAATACATATTGTACTCCTACGTTCTCCTCTAAAATTTCGCCAATCAAAATGAACCAATCAAATAGTTCGTTAAAATTTTAGGCCGATCACTTTGGTTTTGGTTTACATCGTAAGAGCAATCCGGCCCGCCATAGTTTATTTTGCGTGCAGATAGTGCAACTGGGCGCCAGGCATAATTTAATACTAGAATGTTGAAACTTGGAACACTTGTTCTTTTCCTCATAACTTAAAGCGCTACGACCGATATTTCTCCACTATCTGCACTCGACCTCACTGGACCTTTAGTTTTGACGAAATTCACCCAGTTGTCAGTTGTGCCAACTTCTTTAAACACTCAATTCTTGCAAAGGCTTCTTCTATATTATTCATCATATCTACACCAAATTTTGCATGAATACTCTTCGGCTTCTTTAGAACACGACGGTGGTGCTAAGTATCCCGCAAGTTCCTCAGTTGTTAGTGTTGCCAACCTATTTCTAAATTTAGATTTGACACCTTATGCTATACCTCTTAAACATTATTCGATAAATCGCTACCAAACTTGGTACAAATATTGCTTGCTACCCCTGATGGAGGTCTCCACCCTCAGCACCCAGTTGTCAGTGTTGCTGCGTTTTTACCATGGTTCTTTTGAATTGCGCATCACATTTTTTTTTTACTATTGAATAGGAAAGTTATTAATTATAATTCAGAAAAAAATTAAGCAAATTGGCATGGGGGCTGATGAGTTATTGCACTTACACTGTTAGAAAACGTTAAGCGTTTTTACCTGCTGTTTTTTTTTTCTTACTTTCCTGATGATTCTTTTTCTTTATACAGTTGCAACAAGAACTTTTTAGTATCTGCACAGCACATTTCAACAATAATAATAAAAAAAAAGTTCATGTTTCTACGTTAATACACTCTCTTTTCAATGTGCCCGTGAATCACAACATAGCTCTCGCGACTAGTATTTCTCATCTTAGGCTTAACTTTCGAAGGCCAATAAGTCCAGAACCAAAGAAACGATTTTCAAACGGTTTGCGGTTTTGGAGTCAGCATCACAAGTTACATAAACACACCACTTTTCATCACTTTCTGAGATGAGTGGGTGTTTGCCTCTGGATGACTTGACATGGAATGACCCATAAATAAAATTAAAATTCAAATGTTCGGGTTAATATCATGTTGTTTTTTTTTTGTTTGTTTGTTTGTTTTTCTTTTCAACAAAAAACCTACAGATGTATACATAAAACTTACCTAAATGGTGACGGAAGTCCTTCTCCACTAATTATAGTTAAAATTGTTCGCATAGCTTCAATTTTTTGTTCATTTACGTGAACGACCAATTTAGGAAGATTCCCTGAAATAGTCGCACTAGGCCACTGGGGATCAGTTGTAAACACCCTTCTTCTCTCCAGCTAAAAAAAAAAAAAAAAAAAAAAGCAATAAAAGTAACGAAAAAAGAGCTGATAGGAAACACTAAATTCACACTTTCCTTTTTAATATAACTCATAGGTCTGGAAATTTACTGGTATCTAAGGCCTATCCCAAGTCCCTTGGCGAACACTCTTGCGGGAAAAGAAATGGGAAAACTGATTTGTGAAATTTAGGAAAACTCTGGAAACTTCAGTTAGTGTAGCCACCGGTAGGATTACAACCTGCGTCTCTCTCCAGATCCGATCCGAAATTGCGACCTCGTAGACTGGATTTAAATACAACACTCCACTACTGACTTTGTAAAGCTAAAGACCAACGGCTGCCATATGTAAGCATCTTCTAATTTCCAGTTAGTGAGAGTACCAGCTGCTGATTTATGCATAACTGAAAATCTCTCGTCTTTCCGATCTCCTGTACTGTACATGTTCTTGAAAGTAAGTCCTGAATTCTCAATACGTTCGACTTCATTCTTCACTGTCAATGCACAATTTTTTATAAACATGCTTTCACAAAGGAACTGGTAAACATTAAAACGATAATCCTGAAACGATTACGAGAATTTAGAAATACGAACATATTTTTTTTTACGAATACGAAATACAATTCTAAAAAAAAAGGTGTTTTAGTCGTTCTCGACTAGATCTGATTAATCTCGCCTTTTCTCAGAGATGACGTCCCTTACAGAATCAATTCTCAGAGAAAAGGTGAGAAAGTAGGTGGTTACACTTTTATTGTAGGTACAATCTCCTAATGCAAGCTTTTCCAGTCTCCGCTTCATTCAGTACAAAAATATACACATTGATGAGAAAAAGAAAAAGAGAGTACGCAAACTTGTACCGGAGCTTATAGAAACAGTAGTTCCGCTTTTTGAGTTTCAGCTCTTTCACTGTTTTACATCTACGTTTTAATTGCTATTAACGTCCTAAATGAGCTGCTGAGCTTCTAAGGACGAGATGTACAACAATTGATGAAGTGGTCTCCGAACCACTCCGTGCAAGGACTACGCACACAGAAAGAGCGCGCGCCAGTGACATGTTTTAACTTTTTCTTATGAACGAGCATCTTATGACTTTAACCCTGCTATGGTGCAATTTATCTCTGGATTGCCGCGCAATTTAAATAAAACATTTGATTGAACGAAACATTCAATGTGTGAGCAGTATGTCCTTTTTGTCATCTTCTTTCATATGTTTTGATATTCTGTGTTCTTGTTTATTAGCGACTATAAGGATTACGGTTTTACGATGGTAATTATTGGATTAATGGACTTGTATGTCGCTAAGTAATTTTGACTAGTCGTCAGTGACAAAAGGTCTATCTAAGCTTTGAGAATAGGTCAAGCTATATGTGAATATTTGCAACTGCGTGTTGTTAAACAATTTGGTACTCTATTTGAAGGTTCTTAATGTGTTCTCCTAGCATCTGCTATCTTAGTTTGGAGCTCATTGGGAAATAATAAATAGTGTTTTATCTCAACCTATTGTTCCTCGCTCTCGTCTTATTTCAAATATTCTTTTCGGAACTACTATAGTTGAACAGTTACAAACCCATACCTATTTAATGAGTTTTACACTCTGGAAAAAACAAATGATATATAGTCTCTATTCGAACCGTGGGTCCCGTGACTTGTCCATTAAAAAGGACACAACCAAAGCGGCAAGAAACAAATTTTTGAATACAATCAAAGCTAAATTCTACAACAAAACTTGAATTCCCAAGCATAGTGTAATTGTTGAAAACTACTTTCACTTCATCTTACCTGAAGTGATATACTGAAGCGATCGAGGACATGTAAAGTTGACGTGCCCTTTAAGTGAGCATATTTCCAATTGTCTTTCACCCTGCTCACCAATATCTGAAGATCTCCAAGCTCCAATTCATATCTACAACAAAAGAAAATTATATTGACAAATTATGTTAATTTTCCAATTGCATCCTTGAACATAATAGCCTCAAAGCAATCCATAATTTCAAGATCAACTGAAAAGCAATAGACAATAATCACAGTATCTACACAGGAAACTACTTTAACAACATAACAGAAACAAGGTTAGGTGCAAAACCATACACTAAACATATTAAAAGTGTTCTCATTTTAAAGTAGCCGTGACGAACTCCGTGCTGGAGGGTGAGGTCGAATGAAGGTTGCGAGCTAGATCGGAACTGGAGTGGAGGTCAGTGGCGAACTCCGTGCTAGACGGTGAGGTCGATGGCGAATTGCGAGCTGGAGGGCACGTCGAGGGTTGAGGAGGTCAGGCCACAATGAACTTACAGTTAACTAGAGACAAACAAGTACAGAGAGTAGGGAACACATTTTTGTCTTTAACTGTTAGATTGAGTTTACTAAAGACACTGTCCATTAAAATTCACATACTCTCTGATCTGATTGAGCGACAAAATAGTGCAGGCACATTTCTTCTTAGTAACTATTGCCTTTGCTTCGTCTTGATAGTACAACTGATAGCTTTTTCAAAATCCACAAACATCCATGCTCCAGGTAGGATTCGAATCCGAAACTTCATGGACGGCAGCCCAGTGCCCAAGTCAACACACGTCGACAATGTAGGTCCTCTGTTTTCCTTCCTGAGTGAGTGTTAAAGAAAGAAACGTGTGTAAAGTATTGATTTGATCACTAGAAATGTTTTTGTTATTATAAAGCTCTAAAGATTTATCAGGAACAAAAGATATTATTGAGTTTTACATGAATCCTTATGGGGAACTTCACCGTCAACGAAACCAATTTCTGTAGTTCCCGAATTTGATTATTTATATATTTCTCGATAAGATATGATAAAATAAGATATGATACAATCTGTTAAGTACCTATATTTCCAAGCAAACACTGTACTTTACCATTTGTTCATTAGCATAACTGAAGAATGTATTATGTAATATTTTTTTTCCTCAAACAGCAGACTTCCAATTGTGCGTTCTTGTAATATGTATATATGTACTGCTCCTTGATGTGAACTGTTGCTCGTTGGAGCCCAATGTGAGTAAATAAATAAATAAATTAATTGTATGGGCGGTAATAGTACTATGGCTTATGCCCGTCCCGGTACGAGGAAGCACCTCACATTACGTCTAAACTTAGTTATTACAATACAAGCAATAAAATCAAATAGTAATTGAAGATGTAAAAGGTCTTTCAGTGAATACCGAGAGTGTACAGAGCCCTCGGTATAACAAGTTAAAAAATAAAATAAAAGGTTGTAAAATAGCCTTCACAATATATAAAATAATTAAACATGAAACTTAACAGCTGGCGAACATAATCATCTCAAATAGAGCTTGCGATGTCTGTCATTCAAATATTTCTCGACTAAGATTATCCGTTCAGTTTAGCTGTTATATCTCAATGCCTCGCTAACTCGGAAGGAAGGGGGAGGAATTTCTTCTGAGGCAACATCAAATGTATTTTTTTCTTTTTGTATAGATTTTGTGATTATTTTATGAATGTATTTTTTTCTATGGAAAGAAATTTATTGCTTATTGTGTAAACGGAATTGCGGATGAGTCATCCGGGTCTGAGTTTCAATTTGCGCTGCCACTGTGTATGTGTGAGTTGAGTTTGTCCACCTACACAGTGCTGCCTTCGTATTTTGGTGTTGGCTGGCTATTGATTTAACAGCCAGTTTTGATTGAAAGGTAAGACCCTATTACATGCCTTGAGTTGTCTTGTTGATCAGCTGTATGCATTTTTTTTCTCCCCTACAGTTAGTTGCTACGGCATGTTAGTGAATGGGTAATATTCACTATCGGACTGAATATTTCATTTTGTTTTTCTTGTGCTTTATGCGACTTATGATTGCATTCCACGGATATGGTAAGTGTTACATAGTAGAATATAAAGTGGTTGATATAATACTAATTAATGACTGCAGTCCATTTTTATTTTCATTGTTTGTGTATCCGTGAAATGGACTCATGAGTTACATTAATTAGTAGTCGCGTTCCAATTGAAGCTCCATATAATGGGTCTGAAGGTATATCTTATTGTGTTTTGATTCTGAATCAGGAAATTCGGTTAGTATTTTTGTCATTATTTGCAAGCACCCGGTGTCTAATGGTGAGCGTCAAGGAAGACCCAGTAGTAGTTGTGGTAAGGAGCATTCCCTATAAATTGGAATTACGTCATTCGGGCTACATTATTATTTAAGTTTTATCTATCGTTTTAAGTTATATTACTAAAATAATTCATATTTTTTGAAGCCGTTGTAAATGTGAAATTCATATTAATTAAAGTTACTGTATCTTTGGAAATTTTGTCCTCATTCTGACTACCGAACTAAAGTTCGAACGAGCCGGAACATTCCCATAGCAAATCTGTTTTTATCCAGTGAGATTTATGTCTGGATTTTAAATCATGACACTTCAGAATTTAGTCATACTGTTTAACTTTCACTTTACAAGAAACCTCTCTCCCATCATTGTAATTCGCTTATAAAAATATCCGTAACTAAATACAAGTATTTTTATGATTAAGCATGGCTGAAAACACTCACCAAGTGCCTGAAATCAGTACACAACTGAAATATCAAGTACGGCGGAACACGAAGTTAATAAGTACAACAAAACTTCTGAAAGCACCTAAATAATTCTACAATAATTTCCCACTGCATGTGGACTATTCAAATTTATTCTCAAACAATAGCCAACATACCTGTCATACATTCTCTGATGTAAATCTAGCTCAGCGATGTACGACTGAGCTTCCTCAGGTTTCTTCTGAACAATTTGCGGCTGGTCCCCAACTGATTCCTCACTTGGTGGAGATGACTGAGGGGTTTGAAATTCATCTGAAATTACATTTTTTTATTGTTTAAGGAAGACGAACTTCTTGAACAATATAATAACATAAGCAAGTAAATTAAGCCCCACTGTTGAATAAATTGGCAATATATTTCGAATAAAAGCTTAAGTATTTAATCAAGTCACCAATCAGCACGTCAGTTAGATTAGTAAAATTACTTAAGTGAGTTAAACCATTTTTATCTGGGGACAAAATATCGAATCAATATTTATAAAGAATTGTAAACTGGGTAAGTGATCCTTTTATCACATGCTTTATTATGTTTTATGTAATCTACATGTACTGTTTTTAACTCATTGCAATTCTATGTAACAATATAAAATAGATACGCTGAAAATTGTGCGCCCTGTAATTATGGCTCTACCCTGGGCCACTGTGACCCTGTATCTAGGAAAACAAGCAGGTTTTTATTTCAACTTCTCTTATATGGTATGTACTAAGATGATGATGATGATAATAATTATTACTCTATTTTGAAATGATAAAGAATGCTTTTTTGACAGTCCAGTCGATGTGTGAACCTGCCCTATGGATGATGTGGTGCTTAGTGATGTGTATGTATTTACATCAACCTAAAAGCGAATTATGTTCCTTAATTCTGGAGATTTCTTTTTGGCTTTTCTATACACACATACTGTGTATTATCATATTCACTGGAAATGTCACAAAAACCTGAAAAATCTACGTGATCCATGAAATAACTTCTGAACTTAACGAATATTTTTTAGTACATTTTGTGGAATATCATGTTGGTGTTCAATGATTCTGTGTAAAGCTGCGCTTCAAATTTTCTGGAATCCTGGAATAGAGAAGTAATTTAACGTACAACTTTTTGATTCACGCTCGACTTCTCCATATTAACTTTTTTCTAACTTACATTCCCTGATTCCATTTTTCAATCCTGATAATGTCCTCAGCAATTAAGACTGACAAAACGTTGAAAATACTACGAGGACGTTTAGCAAGGCAACGCAGCGCTTGTCGACTGAGCTCGCGACTGACTCACCTGTCCTCGTTCGCTACTTTCCCACGACTTTGCGCTTCACGGTTTACTACTGGATAGAATACTACTTCCTTTCCACAAATTTTACATTTACTAACAATGAAGTTGGCTCCTCAATACGTCCGACATCCCCTGATGTTTAAATATCTGAATTAAATCATTTTATAATTATAGCTCAACGCGTGGCCTAAGGTTATCGTAGAACCACGAGCTAATAACGAGCGGAGAAAGGTGAATCAAGCGCGAAGCTCGGTCCAGAAGTGCTGCGTAGAGTTGCTACACGTCCTCCCGATAGAATAGTTTTGCTTTTATAAAGAATATTGGAGGTTTACAAGACAAGTCAGCATAATATTTATATGGAATTAGTATTGCCCCCTTCGGCAACATAGATGTAGAAAGTTAGGTACAATCAGTTTCTTTTTTTTTTTATTATTATTATTAATATATATACTACCCAAGTTTTAGTGTAGTTTCTTGGCCTGTTTTTTTATTACTTTATAGATTTCAGTAAAATGAGTGTAATATTTTAACTACTCTTTTCAGTAATGTGCAAAGCAGACTTTGTGAAACTTCAAGGTGATAATTCATCAAGAAAATGTTCAAATTTCACTCATCTTTCGAAGTTCACTTGCAATTTATGTAAATTTAACATGGTGTTTGCCAAATGGCCTTGTACTTAGGCCTTACACTTTCTACATTTGAATTTATTTCTGTCCTTTGGACATCTCAGTCTCAGGCCGGGATAAGGTGGAGGAGAGGATATTGGAAGGTGGCTAGCCAGAGGCTAGTTTGCCATTCTCTCAAATGTGCAGAAAAATATATAAAAATTACTAGGTTTACTTGACTAAATTTATGTCTTGAAACACAATTTCTTGACTTTCATAACCAATGACTCAATTTCATTACTTTTTTACGACTTTCATAAACTGAAAACAACCTGTGTGACTGAGGAAAACCCCTGGCAAAGCCTCAGTCAGGATGGGCGGCCGCTGGGGTCGTTCCCAGGACTTTCCGATTGCCAAGCCAACGCTCTACCAACTGAGCTACGGGAAACTGGGTGTGCATCTTCTAAGTCGAACCAGTTGCACAATACGAAAATAACGATCCAATATTCGATACAGATTTAAAGTTAACGTTGCACGTGTTGTGTTTGCCAGATTACGCAAATTTTGGACTCAGAAAATTTCCATAGGCTATTTTCTATTAATGTCACTGTACATAGCAACAGAGTAGAAGACTGTTTTCAAGCGGTTACAAGTACACATACAGTATAACTTCGGGAATCCGAAATTTCGGATAATCTGAACCAGGGTGTCTACTAACTTTTGAAAAATGAAATCCTTGACTTACTTCTATCTGACTTTGCTTGAGCTTTTGCCAAAATATAATTGACCATTCTTCAGCGCATAGCATTGCTTGCACTGATCAAGAACCTTCAACCTAAGATTTTATTAAGCAAGGAAAAGAAAAATGTGTTGAAAAAAGGTGAATGTCGAGGTTCAAGTGATTGTGGAAGTTGCCCCTTTGAAGGGGGAAGCGGGGAGCCACTCAAAATTTTCAAATGGAACCCCCCATATTGTAGTATATCGTTGGAAAGGATATTTTAAAAGAAACGCTTTGGCGCTAACGGGATACGCTGAACCGTGCGCACAGAAACCCAAGGACGACTATACACTACATACTCAGTCAAGGACGATTTTTAGCGTGTTTTGCGATTGTGTTTTAGTACAGACTGTGACTTACACATACCTGGACCTGTTTGACAGTGTCACTAACAGAAATTGCTATTTAACCATGCTACTTCGGCCTCAAAGGTTTGTTTTTTTTTTTGGTGGGAGGGGGAAGATTACACATGAATGTGACTGTTTTTCGCAATGAATTAGTTAGAACTGACCGTAAATAAATCCTTAATGGCTCAACGCATGGGTCTCCCTCTAGCGCCAAAGCGTTTCTTTTTAATAATGTGGGTGGTAACAGGAGTTCTTTTTAGACACCGGGTACATAGTTTTTAAAATAATCTCCTACAAATGTGGGCTAGTTGTGTCAAAGCTGAAACAGAATTTTATGGCTTTAAAAAGAATACATACAGCTATTACATTTATTTTTTCACTAACTCAAACTGGGCTTCGGGTCTCACATTACAATGAAACAAACGGAAGGAACAAATTCTATGTAAATGAACCATTCTTTCGTTACAAGTAAAAGCTAAATCCTTGACTGGGCTGTAAAATACTTGACTTTCCCTTTAATTTCTTGACCTTGTATACACACTGCGAACACCTCCCAACGGAAATTATATCGTGAAATTAAGTTTTTTAATCAGAGAAAAAAACAGATGTAAAGCAAGGCCCAAGTCACTAACCTCGCGTCTCCGTCTCACTCCTGTCCTACAATAGTGGTCGACGTGCCATCACGACTTATTTATTCTGATCTGGTACATTTACTGCATATTTTAAAAGTTTTTTTTCGGATAATCGAATTTTCCAAGATCCTAACAAGATTAGCCTCGATTACTTCGGATTTCCGGAGTTAAACTGTACACTCTGAGACAAACTTAGAAAGACCTCAAATCACGACTCAATCGATATATGAAAGGTACCCCTGGGTGAGGGTTTTATTGGTGTTGCGGTGAACTACTTAAAGCATAAACAAAAGTGACAAACAGCAGCTGGGGAATTGCCATCTTGGTGCAATGGTTACAACATCGGATAATTAACTGGTCAACAGGTGTTCGATTTCCGGAGATGCGATAACTTCCTTAACTTCTTTTTAGAACAACTGTATTTTTTGTACTTATAAAAAATGCTCTCTACTTTCATTCCTTTTGTATTAACTCTATGGTTTACGAAACTCGCAAGTTCATGGTCGCAGTAACAATCGTTCGCCGCCATTGGATCCTATCCTGGGCAAGATCACGCCAGTTTTCGTCGTGAGCATCTACTTCTCGAAGATCATTTCTAATATTGTCCTTCCAACGGCCTCTTTCCCTCCGGCTTATCAACCACGATAAAATATACTTTGTTTTCGCTCCATTCAAGCTACATGGCCTGCCCATCTTAGCCATCATGATTTCGTTATTCTTATAATATCAGGCGAATCATAGTCTGTGGAGTTCTTCATTATGCAGTCTCCTCCATTCTGCGGTTGTCTCGTCCCGTTTCGACCCGTTGCATTTTCTAGTTTTTTACAACATTCTAGGACATAGGTTACGTGTTGTTTCACCGCAACGCAGAAGAATCTTCCAGGAGTATCTTGCCAATACCGACTGAGCCGTCTCAAATCAGATACAGATATCTACATGACAACTGCCTTTCATGTTCTTCGAGGCTGCACGGTTGCTTCTCGATGTTGGCAATTCGTCAGCATCCAGCAGAGTCCGAGAATATCAGTGCAGCAGACTCAACTGACCTCACCCCATATCGAACACAAGAAATTGGTAAAAAGCTGAAGAAAATTAACTACTTTATTTCTTTAACGAAAATACTTAAACGTACTTCAGCATTTTACTAGCAAATAACATGTTCAGAGAACTATTGGTTAGTTTGTTTGTTTATGTTTTAACCACCAATGGCAACAACAAAAATTGAGAAAATAAAATATACAGGACACTTCAAGATAAGAGTTTAGCTTGTTACTCACCTTCATCTTCACATTCCTTGTTTTGTTCTAAAGGCACTAAACCCAAAGTATCGGGAGTGTTTTTGAAGTGGAATTTCCCAAAATCTACAACCACTATAAGAGCGTTTTTATCACAGAAGTGCTCAACTAAAATTATCTGTGGTGCTGAGATATCCAGTTTAATATCCCACTTTCTTCTATCACCCTAATCAATGGTAAGTGAAAAAAAGTAATAATAATATTAATAATAAAAAATACGTATCACTTATAACCATAAATTAGCTTACAATTACATAGAGAATACATATACCTTACAAAAGATCAACTTTTTATGTCTTGATAAAACCAGTTTCTTCTACTTTAGATAACAACAAAGTATCCGTCAAGAGGAACAGTTGAGAAAGAGACAGATACACATCATATACAAAAACCATTCTACAAAAAATCTTTGTAAACAGTTACAGATTCCTCTTGTTTGACTTGTATACTAAAAATAGAAAATACAATTCACAAACAGTCAATCTGCAGAAAACAATGTTCAAAATACTTCGAAACTATACTTTATGATCCTGTACTCACAATCGTAGTGTAACTTACTGGAGATAAGTATGTAACGAAAATTAAAGAAAAGAATTTCTTCAATCATGTACTGAATCGAATTGACTTATGGCATCTTTGGTTCGGTCGGGATGAGTTAGGTACAATATGAGAAAGGTATTGGACAAAGTCTTACTTAAGACAGCACTCTGGAAGTAATTTGGTAGTATATTTCCACCACCACCACCACCACCACCACCACTACTACTACTACTACTACTACTACTACTACTACTACTACTACTACTACTACTACTACTACTACTACTACTACTACTACTACTACTACTACTACTACTA
>JAGDQP010012314.1:0-31752 GCA_022664845.1 Lepisma saccharinum
ATAGGACTGCGAAGGATTAAGTTACAATTTTACGAAATTGTGCACTTTGTATGTAAAAGCATAAAACAGTTTATACATTTTGTATGTAAAAACATCCATATTCGATCCACTGTTGGATGAGGCTTCTCCCCGGAGGAAGGAATTGCCCTACTGTTCCCACGCTGACCAGACCGGTTGGGAGAGCAGAGCCGAAGCTCTCACTGTGATCACCACTATCTTTTATAGAAGCTCCCAAGTTGCATCACAATGCTGGGTGGGCACCGTTCCAGACCCACATGCCTTGAAAAAATCCTTGGCAGCGCTGGGAATTGAACCCGGAACCCCTCAGTCCGTAGTCAGCAACGCTAATCACTAGACCAGCGGCCCGGTCGTGTGTATATATATATATATGCACCAGGTGCTCAACTAAATTTGTGCCGTTGAGCAACATGTTGCTGCGTGTCCCCCTCTAGCAATCGGAGATGACATAGTGAGTAGGTGTGTGTGCTCTTGTCTGAAAGCTTAGTCAGTGGCACGTCTGCTATCGTAGAGAACACGTTGCAGTTAGTCGTTTAAGTGGAGATATTCAGTGTGAACTATGGATAGTGTTAGCGTTGCTAACTACGGACTGAGGGGTCCCGGGTTCAATTCCCGGCGCTGCCACGGATTACGGCCTGTTTACGAGTTCAAATTGGGCACAAAAGGTACTGAAGCAGCAAGAAAAATATGCTCAGCATTCGGAGAGGCTACAATTAGCGAACGCACCACTCGTAAGTGGTTTAAGACTTTTTCGACTGGTGATGAGAGCCTTGAAGATAAACCTCGATCTGGGAGACCAAAATCACTCAATGTGGACCAGCTGAAAGCAGCTATTGAAGAGGATACGAGCCAGACATGTCAGGAACTCGCTCAACGGTTTGGGGTAAGTGATGAAATCATTCGTTTACGTTTGCATGCGCTTGGACGATCGTGGAAGATGAGCAAGTGGGTCCCGCACGAGCTGACTGCCGCGAACAGACTCCAGCGGCTGAACATTTGCTCATCCTTGCTGAGTAGGAACAAACAGTGTCCAATTTTGGACCGTATTTTGACGTGTGATGAAAAGTGGGTGATGTATGATAGCAAGAAGCGCTCGTACCATTGGTTGCTACCCAATGCCTCTGTCTGCTAAACCCAATATTCATCAGAGGAAGGTAATGCTGTGTGTATGGTGAACTACTGCTAGGATAGTGCATTTTGAGTTTTTGGAAAGTGGTAAGACCATCACAAAGATGTTTACTCAGCACAACTGCAAACGGTAGCTACCAAACTCGCCCAGAAACAGCCAGCACTCGTTAACAGAAAAGGGGTTCTGTACCATCAAGACAATGCGAAACCTCACACAGCAAGGATGACCCTGGAAGTGATCTCGTCACTTGGCTGGGAACTTTTGCTTCACCCTCCTTATTCCCCAGACGTCGCTCCATCCGATTATCATCTCTTTTTGGCCATGGACAATTACATGCGCAATCAGCAGTTCAAAACTCGGGACGAAGTTGAAAACACAGTGGCGTAGTTTTGAGTCGCAGGATACAAATTTCTACAAAAATGGCATCTATGGACTTGTTCGTAGATGGGAGAAGGTTGTAGAAGCGGATGGAGGCTATTTTCCTGAACAAATATTGTGTAAACCCCTTGTATGCGCTTGTTTACTTTTCTATGCTACAACGGCACGATTTATTTGGTCTCTTGGTGTATACATATATAAAATCACAGCCATATTCAATCCACTACTGGATGAGGACTCTCCACGAAGGGAGGAGTTGGTCTACTACTCCCACGCTGACCAGACGGGTTGGGAGAGGAGAGCCGAAGCTCTCACTGTGATCGCCACTTTTTTTTATTCACAGCAGCTCCCCAATTGTCCTCACGATGCTGGGTGAGCCGCCACCGGGAATCGAACCCGGGACCGCTCGCACTGAAGTCGAACGCGCTACCGACTAGGCTACGCAGGAGCTCGTATATATATATATATAAGTTGTAGGCATTCGGAGCGTGCACTCTGAGTCGCTATATTGGAAAACAATATAAGTTTAGAGTAAATGGTCTTAACGTAATTTTTGATTTGTTTAATTAATTGTTCATAATTTAATTCGTCAATTGTAAGGAACTAGTTATTTTCAGCGTTGTAGACATTAGAAGGATAAACTCCGAGCTGCCATATTGGAAAACGGCCGCCAAAGTCAGTTTCTTTTCTGTAGTATTTGAGCCAATGGTCCTATTGTAATTTTCCTGTTTTAGAAATAGTTCATAATTCGCCAAATGTAAATTATAACGGACTTCATGGGTTGTAGGGATTGACTGTATGCACTCTGAGCCGCAATATTGGAAACTGGGCTCCAAAATTAGATTTTGGCTATAACATTAAAGTGAATTTTACTCTGTTTAATTCCTTATAGAAAAAGTAAAAGCAATGTTTGACTAAAACCATTTGTTTACCCAGAAAACTTAAAAGATACATTTTACAGACATGTTTTATATTTCTTGTAGAATTAATATTTCAAATTACCTATTCAATTATTTTAACATAAATTTTATTTCTTTCTTTCATAATTACGAGGCCTATTTTGATTCCCTAGTTGTGCTACCAACTAGTAATAAGGCAGTGACATTTTTATTGACTAAACTTTCGTCATTCATACAGATGTGTAAACTTTACAGAGACAATATTGTGTTCGTGTTGTGTGAAAGGTACGCTTTTTTGTAGTTTTTGTTCCGGCTTATTGTTGTTTCCTTAAGTCAAACCAGACACTGGTAAGTTAAATAATGTTATTCATTTGTGGAAAAAAAATTAAGGATTTAAACTTCAGGTTACGTGCCTAAGTGTGACGTTGAGTTCAGTAGGTTGCATAATTATTTCCCGCAGTAAATGGCGTCGTGGTATCATAGCTGTTTTAATCCAATTTAGTGTTGCAAGCCTAGTGTATTTGCTTCTCATTACAAGAATGTCTACGGTTCAGTTTTAATTTCAGCTCAAGCTGTCAGTTTGTTTTTCATTTTTCGATTCAGATAGTCATTAAGTTTTATTTAATTATTAAGGGCTTCATTATTAGAAGTCATCATGATTTGTGGTGCAGGAATATCACTCCCAAGACCTCAAACGCAAAAATTCACAATTTGATGGATCATATGAAGAAGAATGTAAAGAAAGTTCTATGTCTTCTAACGTGCCGACTTCTCTAAATATGATCTTGCACGGGTCGCAGAATTCAAACACGTTAGCACAAGGTATCACTTATATAGCTGGTAGTATACTTTCAATGATCAGCACACTACATCCGTAGCACGTAACCATTCTAGAGCGCAAGGCACACATTCCCATTTTGCAAAACACGTTGAAAGGAAATGTGTGACTTCCTGTTCTACCTTGACTTATCAGTTTCGTAAGATCGAGTGTCGAGTTATCAGCGGATTTAGGTAACAGCAAAGTATGGTGGTCGGGAATGCCTACAACGCTTAAAATAACAAGAAGCGTACCGAATTTTACAATTTTAATTCAGTAACTAAGTAATTTGAAAAAGAATAACTGAAATCGGCTGATCAGTTCTCAAGTTATAAGTAAAAAAAAAAAAAAACTGGGTTTGGTCGCTATTTTCCAATATGGTGGTCGGAAAACCATTCCAACGATACGTACAATGCTGAAATTAATTATTTAGTCATAAATAACAAATTAATCGAGTATTATGCTTTTAAACTAAATAACTTTCAAGAAGAAGAATATAAATCAGTTGATTAGTTTTCGAATAACAGCCAGAATTTAATTTTGGCCAGCGTTTTCCAGTCTGGCGGTCGCAAAACCATTCCACCCATGCCTACAGCACTTAAACCTTCAGTCATAAACATACGGGGGCCCTATCTCTACCATAAGCTGAAGCACTAATATTATGTTGTTTCCAACACTAGATACCTCGAACTCTGTTATTTGTGTACCGCCTTGTACCGTTCTAGAAACCCAAACGCCTATAACCATCGCTACTCCAAATCTTGCATCACCATACCTGAACACACTTCACATTACGGTCGTAGCTTTGACGGAACCTGCCGTTGCAGTATCCTGAAATTCTTAATCCTGGTTCACCAGCCACACTTAGAAGGAGATAAGAACAGACGTACTCTCTTATCTTCTTCAACCATGAACCCAGCTGTAACTGCATGTAATTCCCTGTATCCCCAGTTCTTCAGTGCTTCCATCTTCTCTCCTTCCTTAGTTTTTTTTTTAATTTTCATTTCTTTTATTTATTCTCCATTTTGTTTCCCTTTGAAGCTTCTCACCGACTCCCAGTTACCTCCACACATCCTTCGCCATTTGGTGTTTTCGTCGGGTCCTTTAGGTATTTTCCCTCCATAACATCGCCATTCTTGTTCCCTGGCTTCAGTGGGCATATGGCCGCTCACTAGTACCAGTTCTTTCTGTCTGTCTCCTCTCCTATTATGTGAAAGCGCCTTCGGCGTAACGTTGTCGCTTTTTTATTGTGTGTGTAAATTTCCTGTATACCTGCCATTGAATTCTAATGTGTAAGCACATTTTTTCTACCTTATTTTATCACCTTTTACATACCAGTTAACTCCAGAATTTGTAGTATTGGCGTACTAGGAACTTCTGAAGTTGCGTCGAAAAAATAATTACGCAATATATTACCAGTCTGGACAAAGTAAGAACAAAGACTTGTGATTCAGTGATTAAATTTCATACTTCGGATTGACAGTGAGCAAGCATGCAGGTTCGAATTAGTGTTTCCTCAGTTTTACCACACGAATACAAGGATTATACCTAAACCGAGACCCTGACCACAACTTTCACCATCACTTTCTCGAGAACATTGCTTGCCGAGGTATGTCAGCTCTGAGACTTGCAAGGGGTGAAGCCATAACTGCTACCCTGACCAGACCATTAATGTAAATTAAATAGAAATTTATTTATTTCGAAAATATGTTTCATAAAGGACACTATTTCGTTAATTCCACTGAACTTTTTCGTGGTATTTAAACAAAGGTAAAACGTAAAGATTAGTCTCTGGTCGAGGGATATAATTGAATTTATTGATAGCCTTTAGGCACCTCAGCCTTAGGCCTTGAGAGATAGAGAAATGGCAGTAGTATGACTGTAATTTATATTCGATTGTTTCTTGAGTAGACTTTTGTTAGTGTAAGTTTGGTGAAAGTTGTTTTACTTTCGAACTTTTAGGCTTAAATTAAGTTTATAAAATATAGGTTCTCATTTGATTTATTCAATATTACGTTTTCCTTTCACGAACTACTTGAAAATGCCGGAGATTATCTTGTGCTTCTAGTCAGTTTTGGGGCTGTAGATAATTACGTATAATAAAAACTTCACTAATTTATTGTTGTAGTACCATAAAGTAGCAACTAAAATGTTGCTAGAGGTTTTTTTTGTAACTGGAATCCAACGTTCCGCCTGGTGTATATAACTCGATTCTTTGTTGTTTGTCTATAGTCTTTAAAACTATGTATGACATGCAAGTTACGAAACCAATTTCTACTTGAGAAGTTTCGCAAAAGGAAAGCATCAATACCTATTGTGTATGTTATTTGTACTTCTTTTGCACATACACAAATGTAAAGTAAATTTTAAAAGCTAGTCATATTTATTGACTTCAATAACACACAAAATTATGAAGAGAATTAATAAGTCCAAGATGTTATAACTTTTTTTTATCTGTTTGCGTGGTTACTTGTTTAAATTCCGTGGGGGTTAGGGAAACTGAACTGTTCGGAGCCCACTTTGTTTAAAAACAAGTTCCTTGCTTAGAAGTTCACCAGTTCGTTTAAGACTTAATAATAACAGAATATATTACCCAAGTTGGATCATTGGATTGAATTTGTAGTACTGTAGCTCACAGTAATAGACTCGATACATTGTTATCTCAGTACGACGTTAAGGTAGCAACTACAGAACCAAACCTGGAATTAAAACTAGCCAAGACCTTGTACTTCTTAAAGAACAAGTACAAGGAACACTATGCAGGGTGTTTCAGGACCTCTGGTACAAACTTCGGGAGATAAATCCTCATGCGAGAACAAGAAAAAAGTTCATATGAATACGCGCCCTATCATACGTAGTTTCGGCTCTAGGGGTCCCAAAGATGTCTAAAACTATTTCAAAGCGATTTTTTTCGAATACTAATAGCTGTAGAGCTGGTGGCTCGTCGTTTCGTCAAAGAAATCGGACCGCTCGTTCAGAAAATGCACATGTCAGCAGTGACGGAAAAGTGCGCGAGGGATTCCCCGATTGGAGTGGAGGATTCCCCAAGAATTGCACGACGAATGCGGGTCGAACAGAGCAAGTAGACGATGACTTCCTATCAGAGAACACCACCACGTTGATTCGAAGGTGATACCTCGAACAGATGCAAGATGGGGAAGAAATAAAGAATGTTTTGCGTGGTTGCATAATTTCACTCGGGAATCCCTCGCACATTTTCCCATCACTTCTGACATGTGCATTTTCTGAACGAGCAAGTCTGATTTCTTTGACGAAACGATGGGCTGCAAGCTCTACAGCTATTACTGTTCGAAATAATTCGCCTTTAAATACATTCTGCTATTGTGCAACCATGCATAACATTCTTTATTCCTTCCCCATCTTGCACCTGCGTGAGGTATCGACTTGCAATCAACGTAGTATTGTTCTGTGGTATTAAGCCATTCTCTGCATGCTCTGATCGACCCAATTTCGCTGTTCAGTTCTTGGGGAATTCCTCACGCACTTTTCCATCACTTGTGACATGCACATTTTCCGAACGAACAGGTCCTATTTGTTTGACGAAACGATGGATGGCAAGTTCTACAGCTATTAGTTTTCGAAATAAATCTCCTTGAAATACAGTTTTGGACGTTTTTGAAACCCTCTAGCACCGAAACTACGCATGATAGGGTGCGTGTTGATATGAACTTTTTTCTTGATGTGATATTAGGATTCACCTCCCGAAGTTTGTACCAGAGGTCCTGAAACACCCTATATATAACTAGCTTCTAAGTGACTACTACTCACGTGTTGATAGCGTACGCAATTGTAGTCCCTTTAAAATATACTGTACTTGTCATTCTCATCAAGTTGTTACATTCTTTTCTACCCAGCCATGCAATATAATTCTGGGTCTCTAGATGCTGTAAGTTGTTAGGTTTTAAAAGCCACTTATCATTCATTCCCCAGCTTTGATTCGAGCCTACAATAGGGTAGACCATATAACCTAACACCTCAGCTGATGTTTGCATACTTTGAAAATTTGTATAGTAACCAGATTAGAAAGGTAACCACGGCTTGTTTCAGGTGAAATCGTCAAAACTCATACAGAATACGTAGTTGAATTTTTCGATCATCGTGCCCTTCTTAAGTAGATTTAAAATATGCTTTCCCTATGTGCATTGTTTTGGATCCCTACTTATTTTTACCTGCCACGAGGTAAGTAATATTCTGGTTATCAAGTGTTTACAAGAATGGATGAAATCAGTAAATACTTGTGGTTGCGTAATATATGAGTTGTATGCGCGAGAAAAAGTCTCTGTGCTATCTTTTAACATGGAACATAGAAGTTTGTTTGCGCATACGCCTCATATATTGTTATGTGAGAAACATTTCAAGCTTTTACTTGTCCGTTGATTTGTCAGACTAAGGTAAACAGAATTCGTTAACACGATGTGTATGTAACGAGCCATAGTCGCCTAAAGAGCATAAATGAAATTCAAATTCCAAAGAGACAAAAAGAATATGGGCTGCTTAGGAATTTTTTTTTAAATTTTCAATCTCTTCATAAAATTGTGATTTAAAAAATGACTTATTTGATCGTCAAAGTATCTTCGAAGTTGAGTTTAATAAAGATCCCTATTGTTATAATGTCAGTGGTGTGAATTTAATTAGGGTCTCAAACAGGTTACTGACTTACGAGGAGTCAAAATTATCATGAAAATTCCTCGTTTGAAAATGAAAGAACGAATATCAACGTTCCATGACGAATTGTAAGGTCAGGAAGAACTGATTTCTGGTTGCATGCCAAATCTGTGAGGAGCTTATGTAAATGTGTTTTGTCGAGTATGCAGCATTATATTCACTTAAATATGATAATGTATTGAAAATAGTGATTATGGTGCGGGGGTTACTTATTAATGTACCTGCTTTCAGTTTGCGTCTCCTATTGCAAGGAACCACGAGGGGTACAATGGTAAGACAAAACCATAAGTACATATGCTCCTATACTATTCAGGTGCAAGTTACAGCCGTTGTCTGCCTACGTGGCTATGGTGAGAACTAGCAAATTCTTATCATGCAGAGTTGTTGTTGTTGTTTTTTTTTTTGTTGTTGTTGTTTTTTTCCATGTACATGTAGGGATGGTACCTCTAATAGAGGTAGATTAGACCACTTGCTCCGGCAGAGCTTTTTTAGTCTTGGGTTGTAATAACTTCCATTATGAAAACCCAGTAGAACTGAATTTCCGACAGGAAATAACACTCCCTTTCCCATTTACCTGTTTATGTATCTGACTTAAATTTTGTTTTCCACTTTTATAACTTTCACTTCAAAGAAACATTACTTAATTAGTACCTTTCACTTCCTGATGGCATATTTAATTGGAACCTTTCACTTCACGAGAGCTTGCATGTGTGTTAATGAATGTCCAGAAGTTGGTAGTGTTATCGTTTAGCTAGCCACTAATACGCTCTATATGAAGAGGAGAAGGTGGGAAAATTTAATCTTTGGTGTTTGCATTGCGTCGAATGAAACAGGAATATAACGTGACTTTATTTAACCTATTTCATTGAAGTGTATAAAATATTAAAAATGCGAAAGGAAGGGAAAGAGAACAATAATTTTATATATAAACAAAACAATGTACAGTTCTTTGAAAGAAAGAACAAAGAACGTGAGAGATTGGCGGGAATGGAACCCGGGTCTTCCGGCCAGTAGTCCAACGCTATACTCTGAATACACCAAGTGTCTTAGTGAGAACGGACGGTTTTGCACGGTCTTTTATCCTTATCTGTATTCTCAACACATACTACAGTGATTCATTACGACGTGCAAACACTCTGTTTCACTTGTGTTTGATGCTTCTTTCGTTTCAAGATAGAAAATGAGGACAGGTGCCAATTATGTATGGTAATTATAAATCACGAGAGTATTCATTTTATAAACACCACGTGCCACAATCTTATGAATATAAGAAGAATGGAACAGTAATCTGGACACGTTGGTGAAGCGAGATGTACAATATTTCACTCATCCCAACCGAGCTTCCTCAAGGTGCACACAAGTCTCAAAGGGAGAAATTTTGTTTGGTTTGCGATGGTTCCTTTAACTTACACTACGTTAAAGAAGAACTGAGTATGGAGCAATGGAAGTGGAGCAGTTACAAAAGAGAAACTAAAATATAACCAAGACTGACGTATAAATGTAGTCTCTTACAAATAATATAAAAGAAAAAAACACTTGTAACATACCTTTTAGTAAACATCAGTAATGAATTTAGATATACTGTACTTATTTTCATTATGAATGCAATTATAATTTTCCATAATTAATATTGACCATATCACAACTAGCCATAATCACTTTGCTATAACGGCACTTACCTAAAGTGTACTCTTCCTTAGAGCGCCGGTGGAAAGTGTCTACGTTAAGAGGGGGAAGGAGTCGGCGAGAATTTAGAATCTTGAGAAGAAAATGTTTCCAATCTTCAAGTAGTTCTCTAAAACGTCGAAAAATTGTCTGGAGCTGGAGTAGTTTCCCTTCCTGTCTGGCAGTGGAGTGGGGAGAGGGGGTTGGTAAACAGCTACCCCTCCCCCCCTTTGAGGACAGGTCAGAGTTTATTGATGCGAAACAAAAATCCTTAGTATGAAAATGCATGTCGTCGACAACTGGGGGGGGGGGGGGGGAGGGGGGGAAAAGTCACAGAAAACCTCATAACGGAATCGACCATAGGCTATCCTACTAAAAATGGTAATGCATTAATTTTTTTTTTTTAAATGTAGGTAATAAAATTCTCTATAATAAATATTCTGATTTAAATATCCAAATCTTTAATACTTTCTGGATGAAAAAAATATTTTGTCACAAATTTTCCAGTAAAAAATAGTGTTCCCAATTTTCTAGTAATATTATTTTTCACAATAGAAACAGAACAGAAATGTGCAGGGATGGTCCCTTCAACATGAGCACCGGCTCGATAGCACAAGAGGTGGCATATGCCCTCCTTGGCGTTAGTTATTTTATTTGGAGAAATAGACCACTTCATTAACAATAGAGAAGCGTCGATTTCTTCAGGAAGGGACGAGGAAGTAACATGTGTTTATTTATTTCTTATATTAAATAAGTGTTCGTATATTTAGTGGGTGCAGATCAAGATAAAGATAGGCCATAAGGCAAAAGCTCAGTTACTTTCTTGGGCAACTGACTGTAGGCCCTATTTTAGTTTCCCCTGTTATTATTCCGTTACGCATCCAATTTTCTCCGTCATGACTGATTGTTAGGACTTAGCACAATAAAGGATTGTTTGAAGGAACTTTGTAACGTAATTTCGATGAAGTAGTTTAAATTAGGTAATACAAAATGGCGTTTCATCGTGTTCATGCTCTTAGGTGTTTGACTATACATTATTTAATTTTGCCTTATGTACAAGTATTTGACAAAAGACACAAACACCTGTGAAATTCATACTCTCCCATTATTAATCATGTGTTGGGTCACCATTTACACTTAGCTAAAGCTTCTGTTCCGCGCCGAATGCATTTATACAAAACCTCAGCATTCAGCAGTAGGGATTGAATGCTACAATTTTAAGTGGATATACGCTTCGCTTGTAACTAAACCTTTCGCTTACTACGCCATATACCTGCGTATTTCATAAATTTTAGGTGGGTACACGGTGATGCCTAAAAATTGATGTGGGTATACGCCGTAATTATATATATTCAATGTAAATTCACACACACTTTGGACCACCCCCCGGAAGTCCGTGAACCACTGCCAAAACCAACTTCTAGATACGTTACTGGTCGGAACATGTGGAAACCAGGAGTGACTAATGTAATAACGCGGAAAATTGCCCCTCACTAACTAGATAGTCAGAAATTACTGTGCCGCTAGGGTAATTTCATATGTGAGTGAAGAATAAAGTGTAATGCAAAAGTAGTGTCTAAATACGCCAGTATTCATATATAGAAAGAGTTAACTATATTGTATAATATAAAATCTAATATCTGTGTGTTTGAACACGATACAAATCTACATGAGCGCATTGATTTCCACAGAATTTTGCATCCGTGTTCTTCGGTCTAGGCACAGAACAAAGAAATATTTTAGCTCACCGAAGTGACTGTCCCGCGGTCTAATTCATAAAAACAGTAATTTCATTTTTTAACAATGAAATAACCACACAGAACAGGATATCCTATTCAGATCCACAATATGCGAATATTTGGGATCAAATAAGGATACTCCTAGGAGATACTTCTTAGAATATTTAAAAAAAAAAAAAATGTAGTTTGGAGTTTCAGGAATATTTTTACAAGTAAACCTATCGATACTTAAACTCCTTTTTGGACCACACTTCCTAGGGGTACATCAGGGAACATCCAGATAGCATGATTAAAAGTGCTTTCGTCCATAAAGACGGGCGCAGTGGCCAAAAGTTTGATTCATAAGAAAAGTACTTGCCGTATGATCCAAGTCGGAAAAAACAAGTTTATTTGTAAAATGCTTGAAATAATAGAAAACAAATACACATGAATAGATACTGGGTCAATGCGCTATTAGAGGGAACATTTGTCATGGTCGCCATCTTGAATCTTATTCGATTTTTTAAATGGGAAGGGTGTCATGTAACATATCAATCTGGGCTAGAATTTTACCAGAAATACATTAGTGAAGTCAGTTTTGCCACAAATATATTCTTGAGAGAAATAATGAGATAATACATGAGTATGCATAGTTGATTGAAAAAAGTCTGGAAATACTGTGTTCTTGAAACTACAAGAAATGAAAAACCAATGCACAAGTATGAGCACTTGTTTTGTGGTCCCCAATACTCATTACTTGTGCATTGGGTCTTCATTTCTTGCACTGTTTCAAGAAGAACAGAGTATTTCCAGACTTTTTTCAATCAACTATGCATGCTCATGTATTATCTCATTATTTCTCTGAAAAATACATTTGTGGCAAAACTGACTTCACTAATGTATTTCTGGTAAAATTCTAGCCCAGATAGATATGTTACATGACACCCTTCCCATTTAAAAAATCGAGCAAGATTCAAGAGGGAGGCAATGATAATCGTATCCTCTAAAAGATAGTGCATTGACCCAATATCTATTCACGTGTATTTGTTTTTCGTTATTCCAAACATTTTATAAATAAACGTGTGTTTTCCGACATAGATCACTCTTATGAATCAAACTTTTGACCACTGCGCCAGTCTTTATGGACGAAAACACTTTTAATCGTGGTTTCCTGGTGTACTCCTCTACGAAGATTGGTCGAGAAAGCAGTTTGAAGCATCGATAGGTGTACTTGTTAGAACATTCTAAGAATATCCCCAGGATATGCGCTCAGTTTAGACATTCAGATATTCATACAATATTCTGCGCACATGCCAAGAAAATCGTTAAAAAAAAAATAAAAAAATTGCAAGACAGAAAGACAGAAAAAACGGACAAAGATCTGAAATGCATTGACAATGATTCTTTTGTCAGTGGAATCTGTCTATTTTCTTTTTAAAATATTAACACCAGGTGTACTCTCTCTCTCTCTCTCTCTCTCTCTCTCTCTCAGCTTCACATCGATTGGTCCTGAGTTCGATACCAGTGGCCGACCATCCTGACCTGACTGATGTTTTTCCTGTCACAACAGGAAAGTGCCGCGATGGTACCTTCAACTATGGGCACCGGCTTGTAGTGACAAGAGGGGGCATATGTCCTTAGCGTTGGCTTTTTATTTGGTGAAAATAGACCACTTCATTAACAATAGAATTGAAAGAAGAGGGTACAAAGAAGTAACTGGTGTTTATTTGTTTCATACATTAAATAAGTGTTCGTATATTTAGTGAGTGCATATCAAGAGGCATAAAGAGGTAGCCATGGGACAAAAGCTCAGGTACTTTCTTGGACAAGTCACTGTATTTCTTTTACTATCTTAAAGAATTTCCTTTGCCATTCCTTTACGCGCCAATTTTTCCCATCTTGACTGATTGTTTGGACAATAAAATGATTGTCTGAAAGAACTTTGTAACGTATTCTTCATCCCTTGAAGTACTTTATCCACTTCTTTACGTCTGGGACTTATACACTATTTTCTTCTGAATCTTCATTTCGTAGTTCTTTGGAGTACTACAATTCTCTGTAGAAAATTTCAACATTTTTTAAACCTTCTTCCTTATTTCGTGTTACGGTCAGACAGAAACTATCAGTTAAAGAGGTCATAAATTTTGCCATTCTTCGTAATTGAAATTCCCCTTCTTTACGGCGATTTCCTTCCTCCCCGCCTCTGTTGAGAAGTTTAAAGTATTAATCCAATTTTCTCGGGATTACTGTGAAGATATTACCGCTGTATGGTAATGAAAGCTTAGCTATCCAGCAAAACCTATTCTGGCAGCAATCCCGAGAAAATTGGATTAATAATAGACGCCAGCAGAAGTTTAAAGTATGTTTTCAAAAGGATCTGCACCCGCTGTGAAGGAAAGTGGGATGAGGAGTGACCATAGTGCCATCTGGCAGTTAAGTAGCTAACTATGTGAATACGAAAAAATCAGAATCTCTGATTTCTGTCGATTCAATGATGGATATAATTTCTCATCGATTGTGTAATGAATGTCTTTGGAAACAGCGAAAAATAACAAAGTAGCGCAAAAATATAAAGATAGTACTCCATTCTAAAAAAAAGTCTGAACGCTTATCTCTTTTCCTTAATGTAATAAAATAGTAAATGTTTTCCTCTACTTTTGATAATTTTCTTATGGGAATTTAGATTATAATTATCCGTATTTATAAGAAGAGAATACCACGTACAGCGTTCTAATTGCACCTTCAAATTTGAGGTGCATCATATTGATGGCGCTATTCAGTCATTTTTGCAAAAGAACGGAATGAAAACCATGATTTGCCTTAAATATGTGGGCGAATCCATGTTAAATTGAACATCAATTTTCTGGCCGCTGCGGCCAACTCCTCCTCCTCCTTCTTAACGCACACCAAGCGAGATGTTAACAACGATTTTCAACTTATTGTAATTGTAACCCTTTAAGGTGAAATATTTCGTATTCTAAGCTAACAAGAATTAGTGCCTATTGTCCGTTCAGCACTAACCTATTATTATAATATACCAATCGTATATGTATTTTCACGGTCCACTGTGCTACAAACATCTACGTAGTTGCTGAAGTGTTGATTGCTTTTTTGTCTTCAAAATACTCAGAATTTTGGGATACGCTGATCCGATGGCCAATGTCGTGTTCGTTTTACACAGCCAGTCGTCTAATTGATGTTCAGTGGGACTGTCACTGATTAAATAAAGTATGGAAAATTGTGGGTATAGCTCTTAGTGTAATTGACTGTGTGTCCGTTTGAAAGTAGTGTTCTTGTGACAAGTGGATATTGATTATTGCCATCAGGGAATAATTGCAGTATACTCCTGAGTGATCAGATTAGCTGCACCAGTCAAAGAACGGTGAAGTGACATCAAGATTGATCTCATGTATGACCTGTAACATCCATTCCTGTATATCACTACTGCAAAATGGTTGAAGCCTTGTTCAGGCTCGAAAGTTTATCTCAGTTCAACCACGCAAATACAGCATGGAACATACTATATATTAAATTGTCTTTTGTATATGGCTCATGGTTAATGAGAACATACAGTAGACAGAAGTTTCTGCGTACTGAATTAAATTATTTCCTCGATAACATTTTGTCTGCTTTTTTTTTTTATTATTATTATTGTTTTTTGTGTGTATTCTACGAAATTTGCTACTGTGCAATACACAAAATTACATTGAAATCGATCGAAAAATTGAACGTAAATTCACATTATCTTCTTCAAAGTTTACAAACATCTGATACCCACTTTACATAATTCTGTTCTCAGTAATAAAAGGAAATGTGTAAGTAAATTTAAGGTCAACAATTTCTAGCTGTTTCACTTCTCATATGTAAGCTATTTTTAAAAATACCCTACGGGATCGAAGCTAAATGAGGCGTACGCGCGAACCAAAGTCTGTGTACTATCTTTTAACATGGCACATAGACTTTTGTTCCGCATACGCCTCAAATTTACGATAAAAAGGAAGGAATTTACTTACAGCGTATTTGTTCCATATGAGAAGACACACACACACAGTAATATACACAGACTTCTTTGATATTACGAGCCCATTATTCTCTCGTTTTCAAGTGGAGAGGAGAAAACTACATCCACGTACAAAGTGAATAAAAGACTGAATAGGCAGTGGCGCCACACAACGGGTGACGCGTTAGGCTTGGAACAATTGAATATGGAGTAGAATGTAAGTTCCACGAACTTAAAACAATTGACAACTATATAGGATGTAAGTTCAGGAGGGGATTGTAGAAGAAATTATGTTGAAAATCTTGAGTGAGCGGGACGTCAAGTGTTATGGAAGATTCAGTTCAGGTTTCATTTTCGCGCTCATCCCACAGACGGCGTGCCCAGCAGTTTAGTTTTCCAAACGAGCTCCACCACATTTTACATCTTCTGTTTATCACTCAACTTGGCATTCGATGTTTTGAGCTGGCCTGGATAAACATCATCAACTATGCCTATTGTCTCTAGGTGAATCTTTATTTCCTTCCTTGCAGAATGTTCAGTTGGGTTACAAACTGAAAATTTTCAAATGGAGGAAAAACCTCTGAAAAAGCAACACTTCTGTATAATGCCGTACACTTTGGCTTCGCAGAAAAGGCAGAAGCAGGGTGTGAAATGTGTAAACAGAAACTATAAAAATCAATCTGCCTTTTCTTATGACAATTATCGAGTGCGGTATATCGACAGTAATACCAGCCACACACCCTAGCAGTTACTAAATAGCAACGAATTACCTCTCGTGATCCAGCGTTTATAGGACAAACTATAGGTTGTGTCAGACGACGCCATTGGCTCAACCAAGGATATTAGAATTAGAGGATAGGTCAAAATTGAAAAGCTTGAAGCTGAACGTAACAAATTTGCCCCCATCTTGGTGCTCACAGTCCGAATTTGGGAGAGTGATATTTATAAGTAATATAAATATTGATATCTTAATTTGGTTAAAGATATACTATTAATTAAGGTACACAAATAGAGTAAAACCTCGGTTTTACAAGCTAATCACTTGTATTTTAAGTCATTCCCATTCTTTTAAATTGTGACTGTACACACCGAGTTGGCAGACTAACGTTGTTTTGTTCTCGTGCAAGTGGCTGACAGTTCGGAGTCGCCGTTCGAATTGCAATGTCGTTTCCCTAGCAGTCTATAACCCAAACACGGCTATTTTGTCCATCTGACTTCCTGCAGGACTGGCCGCTACCGTTGCCAGCTGCATTCTGTCGTCCGAGGCTGTTTCTTTACTTGTACCATCATATAATAAGATAGTAGGAGTGCAGACATTTGACTTACCATGCGTGACTGCTAATGTGGGCTGGTGAGCAGCCTGTTCATGTTCGTTCGCCAAGCATTTGTTTGGGTACTAACAGGCACCACGCCATGAACGTATAGATTGGACATTAGGCGTCTACTCGAGTGTTTCCCTTAAGCCTTAGCATGAGGAATTAAGGGGTCTTCTCCCAGTTAGTGACAGAAGCCTTTCGGTACGACAGTCCCGATTTCGCGACCTCTACTAATATATACAGGGGTTGGATAAAAAAATTAAAACGTTTGAAAGAGTGTGAAAATCATACCTAGTACGGTGTGGGGCCTCCTTTTGCGTCCAAAACAGCTTGGATCCGACGTGGAATGGACGTATACAGCTCCTGAATCGTGGTGTGTGGAATGTTGTACCATTCTTCCTCCAAAACATGCTCCAGTTCCTTAAGGGATGATGATGGCGGGTACTGAGACCGAACACGCCTTTCTAACACAGACCACAATGGCTCAATGATGTTCAGATCTGGTGATTGTGGGACCCAGAGGAGGTGTGATAGCTCCTGGTCATGCTCCTCAAACCATGATTGCACCGTTTTTGCAGCGTGACAGGGTGCCAAATCATCTTGGTAGATGCCATCACCATCCGGGAACAATGTGTGGGCCATGGGTAGAACCTGGTGCCCCAAAATGGCCTCATACGCCTTAGCATTCATCATTCCATGCAGGGCTATGATGGGACCTGCAGAAAATCACGATATCACTGCCCATACTGTAACAGAACCACCCCCATGCTTTACAGTTGGGCGCAGACAGTCTGGATCATAGGCCTGCGACGGTGTTCTCCATACGTAAAACGACCGGTTGTTGGAAACAAGGTGTAGGTCGATTCATCGGAATACATTACGTGTTTCCACTGATCAAGCGTCCACTCCTTGTGGTCCTTGCACCACTGGATACGCCGCTTCGCATTTACTGCTGTGACCAGAGGTTTGGCGATCGCGGCCCTGCCATGAATTTTCATTTTATGAAGTTCCCGTCGCATGTTTTTGATGAAACCGGGTTTTGTAGGCCGGAATTGAGTTCAGACGTAATTTTCATTGCAGTGGTCTGCTTTTTAGCTGCTACAATCCGTTTTAATGCCCTCCTGTCCCTATCGGACAGGATTGTCTTTCGACCACTGTTGTGCTTTGCAGACGTTGTTTGCTCATGCATTGTGTATGCCCTCGTGACATTGGACACAGTGCCTGTCGATACCCCCACAATGGTTGTCACTGAAGCTCCAACCAGACGGGCACCAACGATCATGCCTCTTTGGAAGTCTGTCAGGTCGCCCATTTTACCGCACCACTTGCACACCACGACACTCACAGGTGAACTGGGTACTGCTGACGGAAGAGGAAGGTCCACATGACACATTGAAAACAACACGATCGCTAACCGCAACACGTGGTGTACGGTGGCGGGCCACACTTACGTGTCCTGTATGACGTGTTTTTAGATTTTTTTGTCCAACCCCTATATATATATATGTATACAGACTTATTAATTCGTGTTGTTGAGAAACACATGTAAATACGAAATTTTTCAATATATTTCAATGAAATTGTCTGCAGTTCACAAAATCCTGAAATTTTGACACTGTGAAAATAATTCTCGTAAACTAAATTTTATCCCGCTTCTTCGGGGTTAAAACTTAGGAAACGCAACGGAAAGTAAGTAGGTGGTCGAGCCAATCAGAAAATGTGGGAGTCAGTATAGAAAACGTTCACAAAGAGAGGAAAACATTTTCTATAGTGTTTTCCACGTTCTGATTGACTCTGAGACCTACTCACTTTTCATTGCGTTTCCTATGTTGGAACCCACTTTTTCTGACCGTGTTTACTATACTATATCCCGCTTCCTCTGGCTGTCTTCTATAGGGCCACGGGAATCTGATTATTTTGAAATTGAAATTAACACCATGAAATGTAATTAAAATATTCATTTATTTCACATAACAGTATGATATACAATGCCATTTTTCCTCTTTGGTTCGTTGTTTTTGAACAACACGAAGTTCTCATAATCGCACGATTTTTCGGTACTCGCAACACGATTTTTTTTAGTAGTACGGGTTGGCAATACTGCCTTTTAGCTGGGAAGCGAATTTCACGTATTGCGCGCTAACATTACGAATGCTAATTTCAGTTAAATATGAGGAGTTTACTGCTTTGCATCGTGTTCGTAGTGCTTCAACAAACGTTTCCCGGTCGTGTGATTTCTAATGGAGGAGACGTTCTATAGCCGCAGGCACGTTCTCCAGACTTGTCAGTATGCGACTACTTTCTCTGGGGCTATATAAAGTGTGTACATTAATAAACCCAAGAACATTGATATCTTGAAGGCAACATTAAATAAAACAATTGCAGCTATAACAATGAACATGATTCAAAGGGCGATGGAAATGCCATACTGGAAGAGTGTTGTTCAAGTGGTGGAGAACATTTGAAAACTTTGTTATTCAAAAAGTAAGAGGCCGAAGAGAAAAATTACACTGTTATAATATGGCATTATATCTCTTATTGTTCTGTAAAATAAATGCATATTTTAGTTTTATTTCATAGTGTTAATCTAAATCTCAAAATCGTCAGATTCCCGTGACTCACACTGTATATCCCACTTATTCTGACTACGTTTCCTGTGCTGAGCTCCTCTTCTTCGGACATCACTTACTATACTGAATCCCACTTCCTTGGCTGCGTCTCCTTGTTTTGCAATTATTATTATCATCATTATTTTTGTTACTATTGTACCCAGCTCCCATCAGTACTTGCGCGCGCGCAGTATGTCATCAACTGTTTTTAAAGTGCACATCCGCAATTTTGTTTTTCTGTCTCTTCCTAATGTCCACTGTGTGTTAAGTGAACTGTTTTACCCCGTCTATTGATGATGGCTCGACGGCCGTGATATATAAAGCGTGAATTTTTAAAGTACAATTTCTTTCATGTCTATTCGTTTTTAACTGTATATATAATAAATCACATCCATATTTGATCCACTACTGGATGAGGCCTCTGCTCTCACGCTGACCAGACGGATTGATAGAGAAGAGTCCTAAACTGTCACTGTGATCGCCATTACCTTTTATTCATAGCAGCTCCCCGATTGCAAAACGATGCTGGGTGGACACCGTTTAAGACCCACACGCCTTGAAAAAAAAATAATTTGAAGCGCCGGGAATCAAACCTGGGACCCCCCTAACAAACCATAGTCAACAACGGTAACCACTCGACAAACAGGGAGGTCATTCGTATACTGAAGTGCCAAAAGTCATGAGATACCTAGTTTATAACGTGGGGGACCCCCTCGAGCACAGCGAAGTGCAACAACACGACATGGCAGGGACGCGACAAGTCGCTGGTAGTCCGCTGGGGGAATGTACAGCCATGCAGTCTTTATTGCCGTCCACAATTTGGTGCTTGTTGCAAATGGATCCTGGGCACGAATAGCCGATTCGATGATAACGCACATGTGCTCGATATGGTTCATGTCCGATTATCTGGGAGGAAAGTTGCCAGAATGTTCCCCAAACCAGTCGCGCACCATTGCGCCGCGGTGACATGGCGCATTGTCATTCTAGAAAATCCCGTTATTGGCAGGGTACACGAAGTCCGTAAGGAGCTGGAGAAGGTTCCAAGCAGCTGAACATAGCGCTGACCGGTCAATGTCCGGTTCAAGCGGACCAGAGGACCCAAACCATGCCAGTTAAACACAACCCACACCATGACGGAGCCACCACTAGCTTGCACAGTGCCTTGTTGATAACTTGCATCCATGGTCTCATGAGGTCTGCGCCACATCCGGATCCTACTGTCCGCACGTACAAATTGAAAACGTGACTCACCTGACCATGCTATACGTTGCCAGTCCTCTAAGGCCCAATCCGCGTGTTCCCGAAGAATGTGAGTTGCCTTGGCCGATGGGCAGCGAATAGTAGCGGCACATGTATTGGTCTTCGGCTGTGATACCCCATGGAGACCAAATTGCGCGGCACTGACCTCTGAGACACGTTCATGGGACGTTCTGCATTGATTCCTGCTGTCAGATCACGTACTCTTGCTTGCCCGGACGAGTCTGCCTAGACGTCGCCGTCGCGGTAATTTAGCGCCCGTGGGAGGCCATTGCGTGGGTCGTAATGCCTCCAATGCGGTACTCACGGTCCACCCTTGGCACTGTGGAGTGAGTAAAGTTCCAATGTCTGGGCAAATTCCGAAACAGCATTCCATTCATCTGGCACCAATTATCATCCCGCGCTTAAACTCCGATAATTCCCGTCGGGTTGCCATCACCACAGTACACGATGTTTCACAGAAGTCCAGCTGACCACAGTGCAACTGTTTCGCGCTGTTTGACCGGTTTTCCGCGATGTTACCGATATATGTCGAATGTTGATTAATTTGTGTAACTAAGAAACCGACCTGCAAAAACGAAATTTTCAGTCTGTTTTCATGAAATTTCCCACATTTGCTCACCAAGCCCTGAAGTTTTGACACTGTGAAAATAATTTTCCTAAACTGAATTTTAACCCCATTTTGGAGGACCAAACTCAAAAGTGAATCTCGCTTATGGGAAAATCAATTTTAATTCGGAGGACCATTTTCTAGTCTCTAATGTTATTATCAATAAATTAAGTCAGGTGGCGATTTCTGTTTAGAAAATTATGTAGGATATTTCCATCTGAAGCGTTTACATTTGCAATACCATACCCTGACGTGGAAGTGACACAACACACATAAAAATATGAATTTCGTAATCTAAGTGTGATACTAATCAATGTGGTACTGACTATGGAGCCGGAACCATGTGATATTACTATTGTTATGGTGCCGAAACCATGTAACAATAACCATTGCGTTACAGGTTAGTTTAGACCAGATGGTAAAACAATATAAAGGTATTAATAACTTTGAGCATAACAATTATATTTCCGAAACATACAAAATACAGCTAACGTGAACTGCCCAGATAAACTTGTTACGCGTCACTAGAATCGGGAATCATACAAATACAATTTCAGTACTTTAAGATGCATAGCGCAGTGATCTCAACTCAACACACATACCAAGATATAAACAAAACTGACAATAATCAGACATTCTCGACTCACCTGGGTGCATGCTGCTTTACAAAAGAAGAAGGCAGTACGCTTCAGCACTTGCACACATCACCAAATTTATAGAGTTCCTATTGGTAGATTTGTCACCGAAAACCATGTCGAATCGTAAATGTTTTAAAGTTAATTTTCTACTCGAGAGTTGACGTAATTTAGCAAAGTTCTGAAGTTACACTAATAAATATCTATGTAAAAGGTTACTGCCAAAGTTAAAGATCTTGATCGTAGACTTGAATAAATCTTAGACGGCTGAGGTACGGTAGTAGTTCTGTGATCGACGAAGTAACAGCCAAGACTGTCATACAGCGCATTTGAAGAGAATGGTTTTATAATCTTTGAATTATACTTATTTCTCTTGGACTGTTTGTCACTGATGAGACTGTCAGATAACTGGTAATTTTGGTATGTTGGGACCTACAGATTCTTGGTTTCATAGGAACGAAAGAGGAATTGTTCAGTAATAGGAAAGGAATTTAGGAAGGAGTAAGAAAGGATCTTCGCACAACAAATACTTGTATGAGATAGGATTCAAGGTTTTTTCTTGAATTCTTTAACTACGTCATTTCCCGTGAATGTCTGAATAATACATGACATGATTCTCTGTGTCTAAACAAAGTATTCACACAACATCCGTGTATACTTTCGGATGAGACCCTGTCTTGTCCTTGCTTCTCGTTCACTTCTGATCTTGAATAATATAGTCTCTGCTCTTCTGTAGCCAAAGATTTTGTACGGTACATAACAAGATGGGTTATTTTTATACATGAAGTAACGATGGGAGGTTGAGGCATTTCTCATAATTCTGATATTAATCATCACTGATTCCATGCGACTCGTCTCAAGCATAGCTGAATATTTCAATAGCATTAAATGATGTCTTAAATGTATTACAAAGATAACCCAAAATAAAATTAATAAAATTCCTATTTTATTAATTTTTTCTATTTTCCAAATTACAGATGCTTCTCACACAAGTTTCAATGACCATCTTATGGGGTGGGGTATATGTAATATATCACATTTTGTTGTTTTCTTAAATACGGACATTCGTTAAAATAAATCTGTGATGGCTGTAGGCTGATTAATTGAATTTCATAGTTGAACGCATGCTCTAACCCCGTAATCGGGTGGGGTATGTGGGCTATGGCACTTTGTTTTGCTGAATTCGGGCATTCCATAAGTTAATCTGATAGCTGTAAGCTGATTAACCGAAACCTGAATTTCATATTTTCACTCATGCTCTAACCTGCACTTATCCCCTTATGGAGTGGAGTATGTAGGGCACGACGCACGGCACGTATTTTGTTAAATACGGACAGTCGGTAAAATAAAACTGATTTTTGAAAGCTGTATTCCAAATTCCATAGTTGAATGCATGCTCTAACCCCACTGACCCCTTATGGTGTGGGGTATTATTGTCCTTGTTTTGTTAAATATAGGCATTAGTTAAATCAGTGATAGCTGTAAGCTGATTAACTGAAAACTGCATTCCAGATTTCATAGTTGAACACATCTCTAACCCCCTTATGGGGTGGGGTGGGGTATGGTACTTTGTTTTGCTAAATAATGGCATACAGTAAGATAGATCTATGCGATATTAAGTCTTTATACAAATCATTCACGTTGAATAGCAGGTGGTGATGATAAGGTGCGTGTATATCAGTATGTTATCATGATTTAAGTTGACAGAGAATCTTTTGGGGGAAAAGGGACACATGTAATATTTTCATCTTGTGGTATCCGTACCTTTTGGGTGATACTTTTAACGTGCTTCTCAGTGCTACTAACTTTATCGTGTATATTAAAATGTGCTTTTAGCGTGAATATTCAATCTAAAAATTTTCTTCGTAATTCCACGATATCTATATCGAATTTATCAGTTTTATTTTGTTTATTTCTATGAACCGTAATCCAAAACACACTTTTACAGGATTGTAAGTGTTTATAATCATTTATTAATAAACTGGTTCCGTTCTCATTTAAGTCGTATTTATAGGAATAATACAACTGAACGTTCTCAATAATGCATTCTCGATTCGATCAAAAATAAGAATTTATTAACAATACGTATATAGTGTTGCTGGTTCATGATCTCGAACTTCCTTTTCAGCATTTTAAAATATCTTGCTGCAGCTAAAACTTTGGTAGTGATGAAAAGTGATAAATTAACCAAAAAAATAAGATCATTGGCTTATGAAATAATTCAGACTTTTTTTTATACTAATAAGAATTTATCTCTCTTTCTCTTTCCAGATTACTCACATGAGAATATTGAAAAATGAGTTTTGCTGGAGCCACGGAATGGAAAGCATCAAATGCGGGAACACCTCACGAATCAATGCCATGGTCTTTATTGAAGCAGGAGCTACAAGAAAGCAGCAACCATGGTGATACATCAGTACATGAAGCAGAGAGCGATTTTAATAGAAGGTTCGAATTAGACGACGACGCTGATGTTTCTACTACCAAATTGGCCGAGTTCGAGACGAATAAGGATTCTAAGAAATTGAAATTAGATGAGAAAGTAATGCTAGAAGAAGAAGAAGAAAAGGAAAGTGAAATGCGTGAGACCGGTGAAGATGGTGTGAACAATTTAACTAGTCAACACGGAAAGGTGAAAAGTGAAGCAGATTATGGTGATAATGTTTGTGAAAGCAGTGGTGGGGATTTTATTAAATTAAAACGAAAGGAACAGGCTAAAACTGAAGAATTCAGAGATTGTGTCAGTGTGGAATCTTCAGATGATGAAGGTGGTAATGTTGAAGAAGAAAGTGACTTCCAAAATGTAAACGATGATGCTGATGAATTTTCTTCAAGGAAACGAAAGAAGAATCAAGAAACTGAAGGATTTAAAGTAAGCAATCAAAACAACAAACCAGCTAAAATAGCACGAATAGATAGGAAGAGAGAAAGAAACTTGAAGAGGAGAGAGAGAAGGAAGCGGAAAAACAATATGAATAACAATTCTGGAAACATGGGAAAAGAAGAGTGTAGGCCAGTGAGCAGAAAAGAGCAATTGAAAGTTAAAAATAAGGGAAAGCTTAGCACCATTAGTATTGATGGTAGGGAAATCAAGGTAGCTAAGTTTAATGGCTTTCCTGTGAAAGAAGAAGACGCTGTTCGTTTGAAAAAGTTACAGGAAGAAATGATCGCAAAAGGTATTCCACATGATGAGATGAAAGCTGCTTTGAAGTTGAAGCGTAGAAGAGCTGAAAAGGAACTTGCAAGGGAGAAAAAGAAAGTATGCCTCAAGTGCAGGAAAGGAGGGCACTTGTATTCTGATTGTCCGGAAGTTGCACAGGAAAATTATGCTGTTGGAATATGCTTCAAGTGTGGATCTACAGAACATAGGTCATTACAGTGTAAAGTGTCTAATGATGATAAATTTAAATACGCAAAATGTTTTGTGTGTGGTGGAGAAGGACATATTTCGAAACAGTGTCCAGATAATCCAAAAGGATTGTATCCTCAAGGTGGGGCGTGTAGGGTGTGTGGTGATGTCCATTTAAAGAAGCAGTGTCCACAGTTGATAAAGAAAAAAAGAAGCGCAAGAGGTTACTTTAGATACCATAATTCAGTCGAAGCTTCGGAAAATGCGCCAAAATATGTTCTCAAATCTTAAAAAAAAAAGAAAAGATAATTATAAAATTTTGATATTTGAACAAAATTTGGAAATAAATGTTGTTGATGTACGCTGTAATTTTCTTTGATAATAAATTTCGAATTCTTAAATCTAGTAAGGCCATTTACCAATCTCTGCCTTAAAAATTCGTTGATATTAATCGTGAATATGTTATTGTTGAAGCTTTATATCCTGTAAAGCAGTTATTTTTCTAGATTTGCGATTTATGTTTGAGAGTATTTCATCACTGATTTGTGATCATTTAACTTCATATGCTTTTCAAAACCTTTAACGGTGGAAGATCATTTGATCTCAGTCTTTTTAATAATTTCAAACAAAACTCCATAGGAGAGTGTTAAGGATAATCTAAAGCAACTATCTCCAGCAAAAGATGGCAGCACTACCTCCGTATATGTGTAATGTATATTTACTCTTACACGGAATTTCCTTGCTGCTCCTACAAATTCAAGCCTAGATAAAACTTTCAGGGAAGAAAGTTCATAACCAATTCAAGAGCATGATCGATGTCGATTTTTAATTGTCTTTTTTGTTCATTGTTGAAAGAGCTTTATTATAGGTTTCGATATTCACAACAACAATGAAGGAGAACCAAAAAAAAAAGCGGCATCGATCGTGCTCGTGAATTGATTATGAACTTTTTTCCCTGAAAGTTTGAACTCTCTAGGCTTGAATTTATAGGAGCAGCAAGGAAATTTCGTGCAACGATAAGAATACATTAGACATATACAGAGATAGTGCTGCCATCTTTTGCTGGAGATCGTTGCTTTAGATTATCTTTAAGTGTCTTCATTGGCCTTGAATGGACCTTCTTTCTATCTTATAAAGTCGTTGTCTTGGTAGGTCCAAACCTTGTTTGTATCATAGAGAAACAGGCTCCCAGTTCAGGGGATGAAAATCATCGTAATCTTCCTTTTCAACAAAACAATAAAAATGTATACATCTTCGAATTACCATGAATATATGAAGGGGTCTGGTGAAGATAGTGTCAAGCCACATTTTCTCACTTTTGAGAAAATCCATTTTGAAAGTTTAGAGGAACCCACAAATCGCGCTTTGTTATCGGAGGTCGTACTGCTGTTTGCAATTTGTTATCTGATCAATTCTAAACCTAGTAACCATAATTGTAACCATACTTGATATTATGTGCCTACATATTTTTGTTTATTTTACAGGTGCTGAAGAAATATGTTGCTTGGCACTTTATTGACCCAGACAAGTGTTATACCTGAGATTTGTCCTTAACATCGGGCACAGTTTTATAGATTTTTAGAGTAAAAAACGAAATTAATATGTATTTGCAAAATATTTTGATTATTTTCAGTAATGTACCTACACAAACGATTTTTTTACCTTGAAAATAATATAAATGGTTTTTAATAATATAAACGTTTCTTAACAATATTAACGTTTTTTTTAATATTGAACCAGTACTTTAAAAAAATGTGATATTGTATCTACGTAACATACTGGCATAAAAAATGCACAAGAAACATCACTTGTAACTATTCTTACATCTCTAATACATTGTTACTGAAGATATAAACCAATTTGCCGCTACCAGTCTCATAATAAGAGAAGTAATTATTAAAATGTTGCCTTTTCATAACCTAATCTAAACATTCGATCTCCTCTTCGAAGGAATAATTATCAGTAACCAGGCTGTTGTAAAAAGAGAGATAGATGGGTGGAAGTCTCAGATAGGAATAGTCTCAGAGTTTCCTCAAGCTGTTCAATTTCGACTTCTTAATTTTTAAGGATTCCTCGTATTTGAGTGTGAATGGTTGGGACGGATCCGCTGCATATCCTTTCTTCCTGAACGAGTACTCGTCAAACTCAGCGTTCACTGCATGTTTTCCATTTCCTTTGTGTTTCAAACGTAAAGCAGACGACTTCTGAAAACTTCAAATCACTTCCTCCGACACATTTCTTTTCTTTTCGATTAACATTAATGATGGAATCTTTCACAGTTTTGATATCTAGAAAATTGTCTTTTGTTATAGAATGAACAAGAAATTTCTGCCGTTTGCCACACGAAAGAATTATCTCCTAGCAATTGTCAGGAGAGTAGACATTTCTGGACTTCTTTTATTTTAGCGAAGTCTCTGTCAGACGGTAAGTACCAAGGGCGCCCCCCCCCCCATCCTCCCTAGCCGGAGAAAATTCTACTGTGAAAGATAGAAAACAAAAATAAAATGTTTATATGTACTTTCTATATTTTATTTTATTTATATTCTCGTATTTATTGTCAACACAAGAAGCTTTGTAACCCAATTAGAGTGTCGATATGCTAATTTACAGACATTTTTATTACGCGTACAATATTTCTAAATGCGTTCGAAGACAAAGACATATCACATATATCCAATTCGATGGAAGTTCTACACATTTCATTGTAGGTAGTTACATATTCTTTAGATTGGTGATTTCGTAATTATATCGTCCTTGCCTTTTTTGGAAGAGACTAGTGGTGTCTACGCGAGTTTTTAATGACGGGACACGAAACTGTAACAATGATACCAAGTCTGTGTAGTATAAGCCATTTTGAATTATTAAGCCTAAGAAATGCTACGTCTTTGCTCTAATGAACATAAGCATAGTACATTTTCTCTAAGGTAGAAACGTTGTTAAATTTTCTTCCCATTCTTATTACAAATGCTAGAATTTTAAAAGCTTCATTTGTAATATTCTTTTATGTGTCTGTTGAACGTTAATTTCATATCAAATGTGACACCAAGATTTTTTAACTACGTCGGGCCTACTTATGAATTTAATTAAATCTATAAATCGTTTTATTTGTACTGAATGATAAAATTTCGTATTAATTGCAAATTGATTGATAACGCACCAGTTAGTAAAGTTGCCTAAACTATGTTGTAGTTTTATGGCATCTTCATGGAATTAATTTTAGCATATATTTGAGGTCACCCGCAAATAGTACTTTTCATTATCTGGTAAAAATTGCGGTAGGTCATTAATGAACAAAAGGAATAACAAGGGTCCAAGATTCCAGCCTTGCGGGACTCATGATAGTGCTGTATATTCATCAGATTTGTGTTCCTTAAATAGAACAGACCGTCTGCGATTAGTTAGATAAGAGCACATGAACCTAATCAAAGACAGAGAGGAATGATGGTGATTTAATTTACCTAGTAATACATTGTGATTAAATTTGTCAAATGCCTTTTCAAAGTCAATATAAATTGCATCGACTTGCTTTCCTTTGTCCAACGAGTTTTCAATAAAATCTGTAACAATTGTAAGGTTCGTTACCGTGGATTTTTGTGAAACAATGCGATGTTGTTTAGTTGAGATAGCTGCGTTCAAATGATTAATAATTCGTGGATATATAATCAGTTCAGAGAATTATGCAAAGATTGGTAAGATTGCTATACGCCTGTGATTGGTAATTTCTCTTCTGTTGTTTGTTTTAGGTATAGGACAAACTAAAGCAAACTTCCCTAGGAAAAATACATGTTTTTAGTGCCAAGTTGAACGCAATCAATCGGGAGTATTTAAATTTATCAATACATTCTTTCACGGTATACAAGGGTATATCATCAGATCAAACTGTCGTTTTGGATTTTGGATTCCTGACAGCCTTTCCTGTCTCGTTCAAATGTATTTGATCAACAAGCAGTATTCAGATTTGCTATCAAAATTACTGAACGGTTGAGAAGAGGATACAAATACTGATTGGAAATACTGTGCAAACGTATTAGCTATTTCTTCATTCTTACACAAATCTGACATTGAAAATTTAATATATTTTGGGGAAGATGTTTTGTTTTTAATAAATTTCCACAGTTAACCTGGACCATTATCGATATTATTTTTAGAATTTGATATAAAGGTCTTACAGGCTATTTTTATGTCTTTCTTGACTTCCCTACGCAATCGAACAAATTCCTGATAGTAGGGGTTTGAATGATAGTAGGTAATGATATTAATAATGAAACTGATGTAAGTAAGATGTGGAAGGCAATTCGTGAAACAATTAAGAGCGCAGCGAAGGAACGTGTAGGTGAGAAGAAACAACAGAAAAACAAACCTTTGTTTGATGATGAATGCCTTAAGCTCATGAAATACGAAAACAAGCCAGGAAACGATGGCTAAGTAATAAAAGCGAGGCAAATACCAACCACTACCATAACGCGAAACGAAACGCCACACTCGGGTTCAGAAACAAAAAGCGAGAATATCTGACGCAGAAGATTCAGGAGATTGAGGAAAACGGGAAGACAAATAACATACGAGATCTATACAAAGGGGTAAACTCGTTAAGAAAAGGTTACCAGCCGAGGTTAGGAATGATTAGAAATGAACGTGGAGATCTTCAGGCGGATCCAACTAAAATTGTCGATGTGTGGAAAAGTTATTTCGATAAACTTCTTAATGTACACAACGGGGAACAAACAGAGGAATTTTAAATCCATACCGCAGAACCGTGGATTCCCGAACCTAGCGAGATCGAGATCAAAATGTCGGTAAAGAAATGGAAAAAATTCTAATCACCAGGAGTAGACAGTATTTCAACCGAATTAATTAAAGCAGGAGGAACGGCACTAATCAAGGAATTATATAAATTGATAGGTGTTATATGGAGAAAGGAGGAGCTCTTCCAAAAGAATGGAAAACCTCAATAATAGTTCCGATTTACCAAAAAAAAAAAACAATAAATCGGACTAATAATTACCTCGGAATCTCGTTAATTCCAACCTGTTACAAGGTATTAAGTAATATTCTGTTAACACGCCTAAGTGTATACGTATGAAATAATTGGAGATCACCAATGTGGATTTAGAAGGAACAGTTCCACGTTGGATAAGATTTTCGCCTTGAGACAAATTTTGGAGAAAAAATGGAAATACAATGGGACGGTTCACCAGCTATTCATTGATTTTAAGAAAGCATACGATTCTATCAAAAGAGAAAAGGTATACAGTATCCTGATACGATTTGGAATTCCGAAAAAATTGGTTCAACTTGTGAAGATGTGTCTCAGAAGCAGAGTACGGATAGGTAACAATATGTCAGATAATTTCAAGATTCGCAACGGATTGAAACAAGGCGATGCCTTGTCACCACTACTGTTTAACTTTGCGTTAGAATATGCGATTTTAAAAATTAAAGAGGACAGAAAGGGACAGTTGATTGAATGGTTTGAATCAACTGTTCGTATACACTGATGACGTAGATTTAATAGGGGACGATGTCTTACAAAGCAACACCGATGTCTTAGTAGAAGCATGCGATGAGATAGGTTTACAGGTAAACATAGATAAAACAAAATACATTATAACAATCCGAGACACAGGGAATAAAGGAAATAAAAACATAAGAATTAGGGGTGAGGTCATAGAGAAAGTAAACAAATTTAAATACTTGGGAGCATACGTAACAAGCAAAAATGAGGTCACGGAAGAAATAAAAAGTCGCCTAGTATCGGGTAACATGTTTCTATTCAGTCCAAAAACTTCTTACATCGCGATTAATATCAAGGAATTTGAAATTGAAAATACACAGAACGGTTATTCTGCCGTTAATACTTTACGGTTGCGAAAGTTGGAGTACGACCCTAGCAGATCAACATAAATTACGTGTCTTTAAAAATAAGGTTTTGAGAAAGATATACGGGACGAGATGACTGGAGAATGGAGGAGACTGCATAATGAAGAACTCCACGGACTGTACGATTCACCAGATGATGTAAAAATAATGAAATCGCGACGACTAAGGTGGGCAGGCCATGTAGCTCGGATGGGGGAAAAACGATTACATATTATCCTGGTTGGATGGCCGGATGGAAGGAGACCATTGGGAAGACCGAGACGTCGTCGTTGGGAGGACAATCTTAGAAGAAATCTTCGAGAAGTAGGTGTTCGTTATGAAAACTGGCTTGATATTGCCCAGGATAGAATCCAATGGCGAACGTTTGTTACTGCGGCGATGAACTTGTGAGTTCCATAAGTCATAGAGTTAGTTAGTTATTTATTGTTTTGAATTTTCAATTTTGTATGTATAGACTTTATATGATAAATTGTTTTAACCTTGAGTTTCCTAATAACATCTTTAGTAAACCAGGACGGATACTTTGGGACAGAGTTTCTTTTGCAGGGGACACATTTGACAAATATTTCATAAATAATATTTTAAAGTTGACTAAGTCATTAACATTATTATACTCTTTTAAGCATTTCCAATAAACTTCCAGTATACTTTAGGGTAGGTTTAATGTACTTTATGACATGGTTCTTTTTGCACCCTTAATTTAGTAAATATTGTAGTGGTTATCTTGTTGATAACTTTTAGTAAATCATAGAAAAACTGTCACTTTATCCATGCCCCCCCCCCCCC
>JAGDQP010012314.1:31852-50667 GCA_022664845.1 Lepisma saccharinum
CCCGAATTGTCAGAGTATAAGCTTCTTGCAATCGACAGCATTTGCGGATAAATATTTCAACAAGCAACTCCAAATTTCATCACTCCCCCTAAATACAAAACTTTCGTCCCAGAGAAACCTGTAGCCCCTACTTTTTCCACAGTCGTGTTCCAACGTTGTAAGTCCATAATTTTCGCTCATAAAACGCTGATCCGCAAGTCAATTTCGGAGTTGGTAAAGTTTGTTGTAGGTCAACAGATATAACATGCAAAGATGGACCTTGGAATACTCTTGAATCTGTTCTCGAAGTGCTGTGGCGCGACGTAAATTTAATTGCTTTTCACGCGTAGCAGCTTTTTTTTTTTTTTTCGTTGGAATGCTCAGTTATACACTGAAAAGATTACATACTTTGCACGTATCAGATGCAGGAATTTTGAATACGATTTTATTAGTCTTCACAGAAAATGCGTCTGTACTTAACTTCACTTACTTTTTGTATACCATTTACTTCACAGTGTTTACTTTATAATTCATAAAGTTTTGATATATTGAAGTGTGAACCAAAATACACTCTTTCCGGGTTTTCTTTTTGACTATGATTTTCGTGTCCACTTGATGTGTTCATGAACATCCGCTAAATTTTTAGAAGTTTCGGTTGGCCTCTTCTGGTGTTTTCCACGTTTATCACGCGGAGGTGTAAATTCTCCCGACTTTATCCTTCTGATAATGTTATTCATTCTGTCTCTTTGTTTCTGCAGACCACGCATGCTCAGGAATGACATTTTGCACACCCTGCGTGTTGTCCCAACAGTTTTTACTTTGAAAATTTGTGTTTTGTTTGTAGAGTTCTGTTGCGTTTGCAGGTTTTCTGTACCTCCTTTTGACCGGAACAACTTCAATGCTGGAAAATAAGTAGGCGTTTTGCTTATCGAAATCTGCCAAATCCCAAAATCCGTTAATCAAAATTTGTATTTTATCATCTGGTATTTCATAACACTTTAATGAGCACTTTCATTTCTCACAAGTAGGGAGAGCACGTAACATGCTTACCAACTTTTGAGGTCTATTCTTGTTCTTCATTTCTTCGCTTTTTGTCATGCTTTTGATTTCTCTCCTTTGTCTGTTGAGGCTTGGTTGCAGAACGAAATGAAGGTCTTTGAGTGCGATGGATTTCCGCAATCAACAGGCACATCAGCTTCACTATCACCAGCCTGAAAAACAAGAAATAATATCGGTACATTAGAATACTATTGAAATAGATTTACTTTAAGTTCAGCATGAAAGTTATATCATGAGAAGGAAGGCAGTTACCAAACACGAAAATGGAAAGAACAGCTGCACAGAGATTTGTTCTAAAATCAGTGTTCGTAGCAGAAAATATTTTCCCTTTGTTGCGTTTTAGTTCACCAAACCTATCTTAAAGTAGGCAGTTTTGGACCAGCTGCAAAAAATAGCCGTGTATTTACAAACTTGCCAAAAGATTTCCACATTGAACTAGAACACAGTTTATTGAGTGAGATAGCATAAAACTCAGCACTATACTCTTTTTTTTTTCATTGTAATAATAGAGGTTAGAAGGATAGAGTACTATTATGTACTTACTACTTGTGAGAATACAAACAGACGGACATTTTCCAGGAATCTGAGCGAGTGAGGCAAGCCTACGAGATCGAGGGTGTTATTCAACTATTAGAATCAGGCGCTACAGTGTATTTAAAATAAACTACATTAACATGATGTCATTAAAAGCGGCTGTAAATCGCTGGCTTAGGATTCAGTAGGCCCCAGGTTCAAACTCGGTAGCCCCCTATTCTGACTGGGGTTTTTCATGAGTTTCCGTAATAACTCAGTGCAAATGCCGAGATGGGACCTTCGGCTTTATGGCTCAGGCGCCATTCGTTATTATTAATAATACAGTGATACTTTCTAAACTCCTTAACTATTGTATTCATTCCTTTTTATTTCTGTATTTTAAAACTTAAAATTGACAATTTTTCTGGGTCAATACAATGCCAAGCCAAGCACTGATCACATATTAAATATTAGTAGCAACTAAACAGTTTTTCTATACTTTCTTACAACAAATTTGTGTTTCTGTAGAAACGAGTTTACAATAAGTCGAATGATATCCGTCTTGTTAAATACATAGGTGCAGTGGCGTAGGTAAGGACTAAGGAGAGAATCGCAAGAAAAAGAAATGTGGAAGCATATAATTGTTAGTTAAAATAATAAAATTAATTGTACGGACAATAACAGCACTATGACTTACGTCAGTCTCGATATAATTGTCTATTTATTCTAAATAGATAAAGGATCGTATTGTACATTGTGCGTTGTAGGTTCACAATTAGGTGAATTGTGGTAAATAACCTTCAGGACAACCAGTAAAATAAAAGTTCAAAAACTTGGAAAAGCAGACCAAACGTTTAGACAACAGATTTCTGTGACAATCATTTCGATAGAGCTGATAAAAAAGACGATTTCAAGAGAGTAATGAAAAAAAAAAAAAATTCCTGTTACTGATAGTGTCAACGAAGGTAGATCGAAAACAATTTTAAATATAAAACATTTCGGTTGTATGGTTGAGGCAGTTATTTTGTACGTAGAGAAGAAATAACTAACAGACATTAGATATGAATGAAACATGGTTACATTAGATAAGAACGAAAAATAGAAATTTCACAAAACTGGGAAAGGTTGGGGCTATTGTAAGATACAGAACAACGTAAGATCTAATATGTCCTTCCAGGTCATAAGGGGAGAAGGTGAACTTTATTTTGTATGGACCATGTTAGTACTTTTCACTTCGGCCCGTCACGATTATGTGAGTACAATGCTTGTTAAAATCAACTCGAACCCGCGACGTTCAAGACGCTGGTCTAATGCATCAGATGGCCAGACTACACGACTATCGTTTCGGGCTATAAGGAGAGAAGAATCTAACCATTAAAATTAAACGATTGAAATATACAATCAAGTTTCGATTAAGGAATATGTTGCCTGAATATGGAGTTGTTTTTCTGCATTAGCGGATAAAACTAACTATCAGAAAGCTCTCCATTGTTGGTAGCTACGTGAATGATGAGTATGTAAGATCTTTAAAAAAAAGTTTGTTCATGTGACTCTGTCACATCCTGTCAAATCTTCCTCTAACATGATGTTAGAAAGAGTTGTTAAAAAAAGAAGGTTGGGACTTAAAGAAAACAATTTATCAAATCTCATAAATTTTGGTGTTAATTATGAGTTCTTATTTTGATAAGAAAATGATAGTAATAACAGTTTGCTGGGATATTTAAAAACTGTTCAAGACATAATGTGACAGTGACGTGCTGCAATTTAAGTGTATTGTGCTACTCAATGTGGAAATATTAAGACAATTCGCATTCGACTGATATTGAACTATTTAGAAACAATTGCAACACTTATGATTTTATATCCACTTTCGGAGAGTGCAATTTTCTGACATTATACATCACCTAGCCCTAGAGCATAAAAAAATTACTAAGTATGAGAAAACTGATATAAAAGTATAATTCATGATTTTAAAGAATTAGCCTAATTTGTGTTCCAAGAAATTGTCCAGATTTCTTTATCGAACAATGTCACAAGCTCAGATTGATGGCATGCATTTCTAATTTCTTTCCTATTTTTATTCGATTGAATTAGTATTTCCCTACGACTAATCGTAGAAGCTGAGAATAATGCCAAAGGTGCTGGTATAAAGTTTAAAAGTGTTAACAGTGAAATACTGTACGTTTATCTATGACTTCAAAAGTAAAATGTCCTCTTACTATGATAAGCTACTCCTTCTCCATATTGGATGCAAGAAGTTACGATCGGTCGGCATATTCTTTATTCCTGCCATAGTCACATGTTCATTTTTTTTTATTTTAGCTAATATGGCGTCTTTAGTTCACACCACAACTTGTGCAGTTAACTTCTTTGCTTACAAATGTCAGTAACTAACTCGAGACACACACGCAGATACATTCAAACTTCAGTCACTGTCTTCTGCGCATGTGCTGAGTATCACTGTTCTTCAATTCCGTTTATGTAAGTAGCCATACCTAAACTTTGAGTAGTCATGTTTGAAGATTACAAAATACCTTTTCATCTGGAATGATACTTCAAACGAACCACACACATCTGCGTAAATTAAGTCTCCTACTTTCGACACAGACTATCTATCATCAAATGGTAACCTATGAGCTTTACCATACACGCAGGATTCACACAGTGTATTATCCAGACTTACTAAAATCCCCAATTCTTTCTTCATTAATTCTCTGACGTGTTGCTTGTCTTCATGTTCCCATCTTGCGTGATACAACTGCAATAATTCTTTATTTGACATCGTGACATTAACCTCTACAGTATTCTTCGGAAACACTGATTTGAAACCTGCTTTGAACAAAGAGCCTCCTTTTTCTCTGGTTCCATATACCATTACTTCATTGTTAAGCTTAGGCGAACACTCTGTTGAAGTTGACCAGAACTCACTCCTTGAATTCCTATCCTGAGCTGCAAGCACAGAAAATAAATTTCTACTTAGGAACTAACCAGACGTCTTGAAGTATTAAGACCTTCTGTTTTCCTTTAACATTTGATACAACTCTTACATTTCCTTTCCCTAATGCAAGCAGCTTCTCCTCTTCTGCAGCGTTCACATGACATGGATGTTCAAACGCGTGAAATTCAGTAAGCAAATCTGAACAATTAGTCACATGTTTAGTAGCTTCATTATCTATTCACCAAGTACAAGGGTTTGTTTCTTCTGTATCTTCACCATCTTCCTTAATGGCATTTAGCAAGATTAACCCTGCACCTGAATGTTTTGAAGTATCTTCTTTCTTGGATGGTTTGCCATCTGCAGGACCTAATCCAATGATCTTTTCGCCTGCAGTAGTTGCAAATGTCATCCTTCTTCACTTTCCTACCTGTATTTCTTCGGTTGTGACTTCAGAACTAATGCTTCTTGCGAGGAACTGTCTTCTTTCTTCTGTACAAAGTTACGCTCGAACATGCACAGTTAAATTATCAACTGTCCTCTTTTCATCTTGCGAAAGCAACATCCAACTAGATTTGAATGCTTCAAACACTGGGAAAAGTTTGCAGCACTTTACACTCTGGCAACAACAGCAACAAGTCTGGCAGTTCACTCTTACCGGTTTCTGAAAACCCATTATTCAACTCAACCCACAGACTTTTTAACTTCGCGATATGCGACGAAACGTCATCATTGAAATTCCAAGTGAACTCAAAAAATCCATGCAGATTTTGAAAAGCTGATATTTCGATGTTGCTTCAAACAGTGATTTTAACGCTTCCAACATACTCTCCGCGGTTTCCATGTGCATTATCTTTTGGTATACTTCGTCTGTAACACAAGTGGTTATCACTGTTTTCGCAAAACTATTCGCCTTCCGATACAGATCACACTTCTTGTCCTTTTTCTTCTGTGACTCAGAAGCACCATCTTCCAGAGGTTCTGGCTTTTTTAACTTTCCGTCTATAACATCTAACGTTCCTTCCTAATAGTCTAACAGGTCACGTAATCTTCGTTTCCAAAGCGACTAATCCGCTTCCTTTCTCAGCGGCTTGATATGCTTCACAAGCTCTATTTTAAATCGACGAGTCCTTGTATTTCGCTTTTACTATAAGCACTATCAACATACGAAACAATTGTAAAGCCTTAAAAACTACCTTGCACCTAAACCTATGCTCACATAGTGGAGTACGTCCCTGGGACGCCCCATTTAGATCCCATTACCGTCAGAATGGTCCTGCTCCCATAGCGATGTCCTAAGGACGTCCGTGGGATAACTCTGTGGGCAATACAAACAGTTCATCCCGTATGGAGGTCCCCTGGATGTCCCTCGGAAAGCCGTGCGGGATTACCTACCTGGAATTTCTGTAAATTAAATCGATCTTACAATTATTATTATTTAATTAATTATAACTATACGAAGGATATGCCTTCGTATAGTTATACGAAGGATTAATTATAACTATACGTCCCATGGATGTAAACGGGACTTAAACAGGACGTCCCGATATCCTGCAAGGAGATCCGTCAGATATCCCTGGGACGTCATTTTGCTATGTGGGTGCTTAGCTAATAATTCGCACTGGCACACAGTCACTTAAAACGTTTTGCGAAATCCAGAATTATTCCTCACTTTAATACGTAAGTTCTGTTTATAGGTGTTGTCCTTTCTCACCATCAGTTTCTGAGAATTGCATTATCTTCACTGTGAAGTCCACGTAACAGAACACTTGAAGTTTCACTTGCACGGAAATCACGTGTGCATTCAATTTTGAAGTCACAAACTTGAGCTTAGTTCACACCACTCTTGAAACAACTTGTGCAGTTCACTTCTTTGCTTGCAACTTACAAATATCAGTAACTAACTCGAGACAAACATGCAGATACATTCAAACTTCAGTCACTGTCTTCTGCGCATGCACAGAGTATCACTTATAGCCAATCACAACTGTTCTTCAATTCACCAATCAGAAAACAGTTAACGCCTTGTCATATCAATATGTTTAACAAAAAGAAACAAAGAAAACTGTCAGAAGGAAGACAAAACAAGTTGCAGTAAATCAGATTACGGAAGAATCTATGAAAATATCTACAAAAATTTAGAAAATGAGATCCAGTTACAGTATAAGACAAGCTCTTTCAGGCACGTATCCAGATTTATTTTTAGGGTGTTCAGGAATTAGGGGGATGTTCAAAGAGGTTCTGAATATGAAATTGATAATAAGTACATAATCACACCTAAAATTATGCTAAGATTACAAAGATACCGGAATTTGGAAGAACCCTCTGAACTCTTCCCCTGAATACGTCACTGAGCTGGATGAATAAAAAGAATATCTAATAGCTACAAAAATCAACTAACAAAAATGATAGTACCATAACAAAAGTGTTAACTGAAGCTTCATTAATCTGTTTTAAATTATTAGTATTTTAATGAAGACATTGAACACGAGAATATAGACTCCCAAAGTTAGAAGAACTTAAATTTTCCTTTCTATATAAAATATTCGACACTAATTGAAACTTTCTAAACCGAAACTAATAAAAATAAAATGTCCTATCCAAACCTATCCTATCCAAATATCCAAAGCTTATCCCATAAATAATGTATTTTTCACCGTGATTAAAAGAACGGTAATATACCTGGAACATTACCGTTAGTCAGGAAATTAGTCTCCATCGGACTCCACAACACTGTCACCTGTCAACCAGTTGTTGATTCACCCGCTGAAACAAGTCATCGGTTTTGGAGGCAAAGAGTTGGGTCACTGTTGGTCGCACATCAACCTCAATTTGCATTGTTTCCCGGAAAGGTGATTTTGTAGGTTGCGAAACAGACAGTAGTCTGTTTGTGCAAGATCTGATGAATACACCGGGTGTAGGAGTTTCTCCCAGTCACATTCCAAGATCTTAGCACAGGTCCTTCTTGCCGTTTATGGTTGCGCTTTATCACCGTGGATGAGCACACCCTTGCGATTAACCAGAGCAGGATGTTTCTCCAAAAATGCAATCCTTAGGCGTTCAAGCTGCTGACAGTAGACATCTGCATTGATGGTCTGGTTACGTGGCAAAAGCTCAAAATGGTTTATCCCACGGATATACCATCAAACACTCAACATCACTTTTCACGCGTGGAGATCCTGTTTTGGCATAGTTCCTGCGCCCCTTCCCCTTTAGATATCCAGAGCCATTTGCGTGTAATATTATGGTAAGAGGATCCACTTTTCATGTCCTGGTTACCATTCTGCCCAGCAATGGTTCACGTCTGTGACGGGTGAGGAGGGAACTGCAGATGTCAACTCGCTGCTGCTTTTGTTGAGGCATGGGGTACCCATTTTCCGAGTTTCGACACGTACTCAAGGTCCTACAGATGACGATGAACGGTCGAAAGGGTGGCATGGAGTTCGCTGGTCAGTTCTTCAACAGTTAGCATTGGATTTGCCTTCACCGTTGCTCGCAGGGCATCGTTGTCCAGCTGTACAGGTCTCCCTTCTTGTGGCTTATTGGTGAGGCTGGTGTCCCCAGACCAAAAAGTCTGGAACCACCTCTGGCACTTTCTTACAACCACAGCACCATGACCATATACGGCACTGATGTTTAGTGCCACTGCGCTGTCTGGATGTCCCTGGTGAAATTCATACAGCATGACATGCCGTATGTGGTCCTCCGACACTGCCATGATCAAACAAGCCACATTTTCAAAACGAGAAGTAGACCGTTTTCCTTCTACACATTGTTGCACAAACAAGTGCCCTATATGACTCAGTTATGGCACGTGCCGTCTGCTTCACTATTCACTCGTCAGATTGCATCATTGTAGTGTTCATCGCACATACGACATTACTTATATGATAAGCTGATACAATGGAAACATATCAGATTTCCAGACTTTTTAAAAGTGCTTCAGGTTTTGTACAACCCGCACCCACATTTACGCCATAGATGATATTTTATACTCTGAAGCGAACAAATATATCTTTGAAAAATTGAAACTTTTATATGTGGCTGAACGAACTGGCAATTCTAGAAGAGAACTCCATCATCAAAGCGAGCGCAAAAATAAATACTGGGCTAGAAACTGCGTTCTTCATAAAATCAAATTTGAAATATTGCTATATTTATATTAAAATTATAACTGAACTAAGCAAACTACAATGGTGTAATCTATTCTTGTATATTTTCTCACATGATTGTGCTGGTCTAAAAAAAACCGAAAGATATTTTTTTAAGTTCTTGTGTTGGGTTGCATAACTTCCAAGGATGTGATTTTCTAATATTCCCTCCCTTGAGAAATTCCTATCTACGCTACTGCGTATGTGAATAAAAAACAAAAACGATTTAATATCAACTCAAGGGCACTTAATACCAACCAACACATTACACCAGATATTTTACGGGAGAATATAGTGCCAAGCTACACTTACCTTTTTATCATTTTCTGTGCTTGAAGACGCAAACTTCCCGCCCGGAATATACTGGGGATCTTCATCTGAGCAACTAATGTCGGATATATCCTCCTGAAACTCATAACAAAGCTAAGTAGCGCCATGTTGCTTCATGTGAGGAAATGTTGATCAGCATTCTTTTCCACCAACATGAAGCGACTGAAGTAAAAAATACAATCCCATACAAGTTATATCTTCTGCCATCTGTTGAAGGAATAAACAACTACTACAAGTTAATTTGTGAATCGGCACAATTTCTACCGATAGAGGTAGTCAATTCATTTTTTTTAACAAAATGTGGCTTGGCACTACTCCACGCGACCTCTTCATATAGTTCGTGCACCAATTGGTAAAGTGTTTCTTCTAGGAAGGTAGGTTTTATCTATTCGGACCTTTGCGCAAGATTGAATGTATCGAGAGAAATCCAATGCAGTTTATTTTTAACAGCGTGTCCAATTATGAGAACACATTGTGTTTCTGAGTTTTGCCAACAATTTTATGACCATTTCGAGTAACTGTGTATATGTAGTTAATTGAAGGAAATTGATGTCTGTTTTTATGTCCTTCAGTATGTCAGTGTCAAGCGCCAGCTTATAAGAGTTCTCTTCGCAGAGCTGAAACCGTTTGTGTAACATACTTTGAAGTGGTAATGTAGCTATGTTTTTGTGAATAAGGAAAGTATCATACATTTTCAGGTAGGTTTGGTCATCATAGTTGAGGTACTTTGTGGTGCATTCATCTGTCGAAGTCCAGTCAGAATCTATAAGTTGCCACCAGAGACTGGAATTAAACTTCCGTAAATTTTAAAAATAATTAAAGTGGCCAGGGGAAAACGATGAGTGTCACAGATAGTAAAACTCTCATATTGTTTACTAAGTTTGAAATCTCTATTAAAATATATACAGTCCATAATATAATATGCTTCATTTTGGATTTTCTTGTCCGTTTTTGAGAGAGATCTAACAGATGGTCCCAAAATGTCAATTTTGACTTCCAAGGGTCTGTGATCGTTTTCTCCCTGGGCTTCTGATTTTGATCACTAACGTATTTGCCATGTGTGTTGTAACTGATTGAATTGAATTTGATACTTAAATGAATAATGTGTAGGCTTACACAGTTATGAGGTTTCACACTGGATAATTAACAGCGAAGAATAGAGCATAATTGTGATGAAATAATTCTTTTATAATTAACTAAACAATGATCAAAGCTAATTCACATAAGAATTGAGAAGCTGTGTGGAATAACGGCATGTCCCAACCCACGGTCAAAAAGTGTTGTTAGCAATGTTCACCTCTGATATCTATGAACACGCTGGTAAATTAGTTCGGATATGTTATTTCGCCGGAATCTGTTGTGAAATGTTCGATAGTTTTGCTTGTAGTATAATGGAAAGAAGGCTAAATATCTAAAAATCTTCCTCGAGTTGGGATATGCCATTCTATTATATCACTTTTTTAATTGAGGAAGTGGAGTACAGAATGAAACGCGATCAAGTTGAAGTTACATTTGAAATCTCATCTGATCACGTTCATAAACATATATATATATATATATATAAATCAGCCATATTCGATCCACTACTGGATGAAACTTCTCCCCGGAGGGAGGAAATTGGCCTACTGCTCCCACGGGTTGGGAGAGGAGAGCCTAAGCGATCACTGTGATCGCCACTATTTTTTATTCATAGCAGCTCCCCAATTCCATCACGATGCTGGGTGGGCACCGTTCCAGACCGACACACCTTGAAAAAGAATCAGCGCCGGGAATCGAACCCGGGACCCTTCAATCCGTAGTCAGCAACGCTAACCACTAGACCAGCGGGGCGGTCATATATAAATATATATATAATAGGTGAAATTTTAATAGAAAGAAAAGGATTTGTACTTACGTATCTTGACGGAAATCACGTGCACAATACACAACACTATAAATTCACTTATAATTTTCGGCTTCTCCCGTCATCAGTAGTAGACAATAAAGAAATTTACTTAATCCACGTTCATAGTTTTAAGGGATAGAAAAACAAGATGACGGACTTCCACATCAAAAACAATTGATGACATTCTGCACGTGTGCAAGTACTAATGGGAAACAGGTTTTGTAAATTGTTTTTTGTGTTGAAAATTGAGCGGGTACAAAAAAAAAAATATGTAAACAACGGACTCAGTAAGGGAAACGTAGTCAGGGAAATGGAATACAGTCTAGAAGTCGCAGTCGGAGAAAGTGGGGTACAGAACCCGAAAAAGGGATTTAGTACAGAAAACGTACCCCAAACAAGTGGGATATGTTATGATTTTTCGGAATAATTCGTCACTTGAAACGAAAAAGGTTCAGGTACCGGCATGTGTATAAAGTTTGTGCTTTCTAACTGTTAGTAGAGTTTCCGCGGTGTAAAAGACACTTCAAAGTGTCTATATCTAAGACTAAATAATTGCTTACCTCAATTATACTGTAGTCACTACAAATCGTAATATTCAATAAATATCTCCTTGGTTCAATACTGGATACTTAGTCTCTATTAGAACTGCTTTCTATGGTTGTGCCGTTTGACCTTCTTCAGTTACGTAGTATCTTCAAAGCAGAAAGAACTTCTTTCACTCACTGTCAGACCTTGTGCGAATTGAAGAGCACTCTCTGCTCAGTATACGTCACACACTAGAGGGAGTTCAAATCGACAGTAGCTGTCTTCTAAACACGAGAAAAACTTAGATAAAAAACTAGCACAAATCTTTTTAGTGCAATACTTTACCTTTGTTGACAAGTTTTCACTAACATCTAACTAACAATAAATATAAAAACAAAGTTTCAACAGTTCAATTTACTAAGCCTATCGACTTACAAAGGTATTTTAACTTGTTTCTCATCAGTGGTTTAGTTAGTAAATGTGCTAACTGTTGTTTTGTTGCAACTTGGTTCACTCCTAATTCTCCTAGGGTAACCTTTTCTCTAATAAAGAACTGTTTTGTTTGAATGTGTTTCGTCCACTTATGAAATTCTTGGTTTTCTGGAAGTTTTACTACTGCACTGTTGTCTACCTGTATTACTGGTATTCTCTGTAATTGTGTAATTTAGAAAAGTCTTTTTGAGCCAAATAGCTTCTTTCGCTGCTTCTGTAGCTGCAACTAATTCGGCTTCATGAAAGTTGTCACCATTCTCTGTCTTTGACTTGTCCAAGTAATGACTCGTCCTGAATACATGCTCAGTACTCCAGTAGTTGATCTTCCCGTCTTTCCATATCCAGCAAAATCTGAATCACTATAGCACTCTAAAACTCCAGTGTTAGTGTTGTGCAGGTAAACTATTCCGAAATCTATGGTACCTGCTAAATACCTCAACATCCGCTTCAGCCTAATAAATCTGTCTCTGAGGTATGTTGTAAGTTCCTTGATAGTACGCCTACGTTATAAGCAATGTCAGGCCTAACATTAAGTACAATAAACATCCTACTGCTTGACAAAAAGGGTAGGTGTTATTCTCAGCTTCTGATTGTTCAGAGTTATTCTCCTTCACGATTGGAGTAGACATCTTCCTACATGTATCAAAATGAAACTTTCTCAATAGTTTCTTAGGGTACGCTTTTTGATCTATTTTAATACTTTAATAGCTGTGTCTTTGTTTTTCTAAGCCTAAGAAATATTTTGCCTCTTGTACTGTTATTTTGAACTCATTCTTTAGTTCTTCTAGGAGCTTCTCAATATCTTCTTGGTTGTTGAATGCAGTTAACCCATCATCCACATAAAGTGCAATTAGGATTTTACTTTCATTCCTTTCCCAGGTAAAAAGACATGGATCAGCTTCAATCTTCTTGTAGTCTTACTTAAGAAAAAACTCACCAAAGCGTTTGTTCCAACAACGAGGTGCTTGTTTCAAACCATACAAGCTTCTTTTTAGCTTACCGACGTTTTCAGATCCATCGTCATATCCTTCTGGCTGTTTCATGCAGATTTCTTCAAGTTCTCCATATAAAAGGGCTGTTGTAGTAGGTGTACCCTCTTTGGCTGCTACACGTAATATAAACCTAATTTTGCAATTGGACTAAACGTTTGTTTATAGTCAGTATCTTTCTTTTGAATAAAACCTTTCACAACTAGCCTAACTTTGTACTTCTCTATACTGCCATCTGGGTTATTCTTCACTTTGTATACCCATTTACAAGGATTTTTTTTTTTTTTTTTTTTACCTTCTGGTAGAGTACATAATTCCCACGTTTCGTTTTCTTTTAGTGAATTCATTCCACTGTCCATTGCTTTCTTCCATTCAGCACTCTCTTCACTTTGAACTGCTTCATCATAGGAACTTGCATCTCACTGACGATCTCTTCCAATGACATCACAAAATCATCAAACTTCACTGGTTTTTTCAACCTTGTTCGAACTCTGAGTTTCTTCTCATGACTAAACCTGGTACTTCGTAAAGAATCAATTTCTTGGCTGGCTGGCTGAATTGAAGACTCCTATTCTATAGTACGTTCAAAATTAAGATCCTCTGTGTCTCGAAGTTGAACCTCTTGCCTTGAAGTTTCTTCATTCATGTTTTCTTTAAAAATCACATCTGTAGAAATTGCAAGTCTTGTTTCTTCTTTAATCCAAATGTGATACGCTTCATCTGAATTGTATCCAATCAGATATCCTTGTATTGCCTTCTTGTCTATTTTTCTTCTTTTCTGGACTAGTATATGCACATAGCATTTACATCCTATTTGCCTCATATGCTTACTTCTAGATTTCTTTTTCTTCCGCAATTCATATGGACTAACTCATTTTTGACATGATTTACGTGTTCTATTCAAACTATAAAAAGCGGTAGAAATAATTTCTGCCCACAATTCTACTGAAAATTGTATCTCTTTATTCGAATAGAGAAAAGTTCTTGACATTTCTACTACGGTTCTAATTTCTCTTTCACTTCCACCATTTTATTGTGGCGTGTATGGAGCTGTGAATCTTTGATGAATGCCATTTTCTCTCAGTATTTGACGTACTTCAGCATTATCAAAGTCTCCTCCATTAACACTGAGAAATTCTATAATTACGTGTCCTTCTGCTTTTACACTTGCTAATACCTGTTTCAAATCGTCTTTTACTTCTGATGCAAGAATACACCGAACCTGTATTTCGAATAATTGTTCCTAAAAATTACGAATTACCTGTACTTCTGAAACGATTCAGTAAATGGTCCACAGACATCGGCTGTTAACAATTCTCCTATAGGTGATGATGGTTTCCTACTACTAAAAGGTAACCTGTAAACTTTCCTATATACGCACGATTCACACAGCGTGTTATCTTCCTTCACCTAAATATTTAAGTCTCTCTTCATTAAATCTTTGATGTGGTTTTTATCTTGATATCCTCATCTTGAATGGTACAACTGTAACAAATCTTTGTCAGAGATCACAACATTAATTTCTGTGTTGTGTTCTACCTTTACTGGTTTAAACAGTGCTTTGAACAATGTGCCTTGTACTTTTCTTTTTCCATGCACGACAAGTTCATCACCTACAGTTAACCAACATTCTTTTACGAAAGACGTAAGCTTACTATTATGATTCCTATCTTGAGCTGCTAAAACTGAAAATAAGTTCTTACTGATTTTTGGAATATATACGTCAGTAAGTACTAATTCTGTAGGTTTACCATTACTTTCGATATTACCTTGATGTCACCTTTCGTGACTGCAAAGAGCTCCTGCTGCTTTAATACTACACGGATTAGCAAATTTTTGAAAGTTAATGAACAGATATAGTGTATTGCTGACATGTCTTGTCGCTCCATTGTCAATCCACCCAGCTTGATGAGTTGTGTTGACTGTTCATGGACGGTTTCCCATCTGCTATCCATTTTCTACAGGATCTAACCCAATGACCTTTACGTCGGCAATAATTGCAGATCTCATCTCTCCTTGACCTTTTTCAGATTTGGTTTTGTTTGATTAACAGCTATAGCTTCTTACCCTTGTACTTTAGTTCTGGTAAATCTTGTACAAAGTTTCTTTCAAACATACATAGCTGCGTACTCAATTCATCAAAAGCACGTAAGTTGTCTTTTGTAAGTAGCATCCAACTAGATTCGAACGTTTCAAAGCTACTGGGAAGTATTTGTAATACTGTACAAACTAGCAATATATCTGGTAATTCTGTGTGTCCTTTTTGTTTTAGACCATCGTTAAGCTCCATCCATAGGCAATTTAACCTAGCAAAATGCGTGGAAACATCTTCACTTACGTTCCATGTAAAAGCAAAGAAGTCTATACAAATCTTAAATCATTGATCTTTGGAATCCATATCCCAGAAGAATGTTCGGTGAAGGTCCGATGTTCCTCCAACTTGATGTAGACTTAGGCTGCAGTTGCCACTTCAGCCCAAAATAGCAAATTAATTTTAAATTCAGGTTTAAAATAAATTTTACCTTAAAGGTAGTCTATTACAAGTCGTATATAAGTAAGCAATCATTATTATATCTAACGGGACACCTAACAAACCTACCGGGACACCAGGTCAGAACTTCAAACAGGTCCTTGTTCGCTTTCCAAGTGCTAGTTATCCTTTGTTCGTCAGATCGCAAGACATGGCTGAGAAGCGGAATAGAAATTATTCCTCTGGGAGTGGAGAGAGAATTTTGAATGGCGTAAAAAATCTGTGGTCCATTGGTTATAATGAAAAGAAAACATCAAACCTTAGAAATGTGTATAACGAAAAAATCTAATCTGACTTTTCTAACCTACGTCAGTGAATTTTGTAAAATGTCGAAAAATTCAAAAGGGAACAATTCATGACTTTTCAGTTTCAGGGTTTAGGACGATTAGATTTGCCGATTTGAATACTACCAAGGGGGTTCAAAAAGTTTTGCACTATGGGCCGTAACTTTTTTTAATAGTAGCACTTGGACCATGAAATTTTGTGTGCATGTACTTGTGTCCTTTATGTACATATACGTATGTTACTCAATATATCCTCCAACCACTATGACACATTTAGCGCACCGTTCTTTCAGTGACGTAAATGCACTTTGGTCACAAAGAACAGAAAGCAAAGAGGAAGGAAATTTGTCTCGAACTCCAGAATATTCATTATTGACTCTCCTCAATCCTTTGATGGCGTGATCACAGAGGATATTTCATATGGATTCTGGAAGTAAAACGCAGTTCATGGAATGGCGTCATTCCGGTTCTCCACGGAAGAGACAATCAAGACTCACCCGATCAGTGGACAAATTAATAGCGATATTCTTCTGGGATCACCGTGGCGTAATCTTCATCGACTTTTTGGAACACGGCGCAACAATTAATAAGGAGCGGTCCTGCGACGTGCTCTAAAGACAAAGAGCTCGGAGCTCCAAAATAAAGTCATCAGACTGCACCAAGATAATGCGAGGTCCCAACTCTGCCTATCACACACAGCAGAAATTCAGAAATATGGGATGGGAAGTGGTCCTTCATCTCCCCTATAGTCCGGACCTGGTCCCATCCGATTTCTTTCTGTTTGGTCGTCTGAAGACCCACCGTCGTGGGTGGCAGTTCGCCAGTGACCAAGAACGCATTGCGTGTATGAAACACTGGTGTAATAGTCAACGTCCGGGATTTTGCCAAAGTGCATTTACGGCATTGAAAGAACCTTAATGTTTCATAGCGGATGGAGGAAACGTTGAGTAACATGTGTATGTACATAAAGAACACAAGTACATGCACACAAAATTTCATGGTCCAAGTGCTACTACTAAAAAAGTTATGGCCCATAGTGCAAAACTTTTTGAACGCCCTTTGTATAATAAGAAAATTTTACATTTTGGCTTTGGGAAAAAAAGAAAGGATACTTACATTGAAATAAATTAAGGCAGATATACAGGAACTTCACAAACACAATAGAAAAGCGGCAACGTTTCGCAAAAGCGTTTTCACGTGGTAGGAGAGAATAAGGACAGACGGACAGGTGCTGGGCCATGTTGCCAACAGATACAGGGTAACAGTGTGGCCAGGTTATGGAGGTGGAGAAATGACTAGATGGGTCGGGGAAGAACACTAAATGGAGAAGAAAGTACGGAGGTTACTAGGAGTAGGTAAGGGGCTTCCGAAAGGAACAAGAGGATATAGAATCAGAGGGGGATGGGGAAAGAATAATAATAACAAAAATAATTAAAAAGGATTCTTTTTTAAAAAAACACGCATTTTTAAGCAAAGAAAAATGGACTCAAAAGTAAGAAACAATAAATTTATGAAACAGAAACTAAAAGTGTGGGTGGCCTTAGATATTATGATTTTATGATAAGGTAAGCAAGAGCACCCACGCTTTTATTTTCCGATTCATAAATTTATTATTTTGTACTTTTAGTCTATTTTTCTTTGCTTAAAATAACGTGTTTTTTAAAATCTTTTTTTAATTATTTTTTTCCTATATTAAGAATTTCGCACACCCAAATTCTAAAGTATTCTGCAACCAGTCAAAACCCAACATCGTTGCGGGCTAGTATTTATTTTAGGATAGTTATTATTAAATAATTATTTTTTTAAATTAATTACAATTAACTAGATTATTCTGTCGTATATCTAATGATTGAATATTGTATTGTCACCGGAAGCAAGCAAGTTTACAAACTTTTAAAGAAATCGGATGATGGGAAGTGAGTTAAAATCAATTACAAGATTTGTACCAGAGATGAAACACGATTACAGAGTAAGTTGATAAAAAGCGTGTAGTAATAATAAAAGTAATTAAGGTGAAGGGGAAAGGGAGGCCACAGAAACTATATTGAAAAATAGAATAAAAGAGCAACTAGAGACGGAACAAAGAAAAGAAAAGAAGACGACACTGCGCTGCAGGGAGTTACAGGCAGTTGAGGCCGGGTTCATGGTTGGCGGAAAGGATAGAGATGTACGTCTGCTCCCATCTCTTTCTAACTGTGGCAGGTGAGTCAGAGCTCAGAATATTCAGGACGCTGACTCGAAAGGTTTCGTCAAAGGCCATATACTGCAAGGGGGGGGGGTCTTTCAAATGTATTGTAGACTCTAAAGGGGCCGCAGGATGCAAAAGGAAGGGAAGGGCTGATCTAAAATATTTGTTGTGTGTGTGACGAACAAAATATCAAGACTCTGACTATACTTCATTTTAATCATGAAGCCCATGTATGAATATCTGAAGTCACTCTTATCTTTTCGACTACTGATTACTAAAGTACGCTCTAAACAATATTTGCTTCGTTTCGTCAAAGATTTTTTTTTTTCGAATTTTCAAATTAAAAAATTCACAAAAATATAATATAATTCTTTTTATTGGTCAAGTAAGAAAAATATCCGTTATATTATTGCAAATTAATCTGTCCTTTTAGAACAATTGCAGCATGCCCAGCAATTTCCACTCTTCTATCTTCTGTCAGTCGCACCACAAGTTCTCCGCCACGTTTCGAGCACTGGCGAGCTGTACGAGAGAAAAAAAGAAACATCAAATTAATTCCATTTCCGACACTTATATAAGCTTGTTTAACTTATTATAAGTATCTGTTATGGTGTTATTTTACTTAATCCGGGGAGGTATATAAAAAGCAGCCGGTGGAAGATTCTGAAATATGAATACTAGTGTATGTATTCTTAAAGACTTAACGTACAACTTAATATCTTCTTCAAAGATACACATTCTTTATTAATAACACAGGGTACCACATGTAATACTTGACACCACTATATATTCTGTGTGGTAGGTTCGTTCACAGTTATATTCTCTTACACGTCGAGTATACGACACTTCTTTTACCGTTCTTTCTTATATAAGGAACTATACCGACATAATTCAAAAGTAGTTGTAAACTTCAGCAGTCCTTTAGATTACTCATTTGTTGTCTATTATTATTCGA